>JAKTRH010000093.1:0-53845 GCA_030579575.1 Sporopachydermia lactativora
AGAATTAAAAGAATTAAAAGAATTAAAAGAATTAAAAGAATTAAAAGAATTAAAAGAATTAAAAGAATTAAAAGAATTAAAAGAATTAAAAGAATTAAAAGAATTAAAAGAATTAAAAGAAAATTAGAAGAAATTGAAAGAATTAAAAGAATTGAAAGAAAATTAGAAGAAATTGAAAGAATTAAAAGAAAATTAGAAGAAATTGAAAGAAATTATTAAACAAATTACTAAAGAATTTATAGGAATCAAAAGGAAGTAAAGAAAAAACCACACATTGAAAGAAAACAGTAAAATATCAAATATTTCATCTTTTTACTTTCCATCTTTCCATATTTTTACTTTCCATCTTTCCATCTTTCAATTTCCCAAATTTATCTACCCATCTTCCATCCTTTCAACCAAATAGAATCCCACAATTATACGTTTTACGATTTTACAATACTAAAATAATTCAACTTACTTAACTGCCTTTCAACTTCATCAAGACGGCGGATTTCTTTAACGAAAGATCTCTGGAAACTATTGACGTCTTTATTGAGCTAAAAGAAATGGAGAAAAGGGAGAAATGTTAGTAAATTATGAACGATAGAGGGAAAATGGAGGGGGAAATGGAGAATATTGGGAGGAGGAGAAATGAGGAAATGAGGAAATGAGAGGAAAGCGGAAGGAAGCGGAAGGAAGCGGAAAAAAGGCAGGGAAAAAGCGGGAAAAAAGCGGAAGCGGAAGAACGGGGAGTTCGTACGGATGACATTTGTACCATTTCAAGATACACAAACATAAATTTAATCGGATGAAAATGATTTTTGTGGTATTTTCTTCGGATAAATTTGATTTTGTGGTATTTTCTTCGGATAAATTTGATTTTGTGGTATTTTCTTCGGATAAAATCGATTTTTGTGTCAATTCTATCGGAAAACTCTAATAAATTCCCCTTTTTCCAAGATAATCCAATAAATTCCGTTCTTTTCCGACTTCTTCCGCTTAAATTTCTTCCTATTTCCTCCAATTTCTTCCTATCCTCTTCTTATTTCCTTCCATCTCCTCTAAATTCCTCCAATTCTCTTATTTTCTTCTCCTCCTTTTCCTCCTTTTCCTCTTAATTAACATACATCTCTAAACTGTATAATACTCATTTCCCCGAGTTTGGAAACCACATCCCGAGCAATTTCCGAACTGATGTACAACTGAACGAGTGACATCTCCGCAGAGCCTGAAATGTTAGTAAAACCGTTCCGATAATATGATAGTAAATGAATATAATAGTAAATATCATAGTGAATATCATAGTAAATATAATACTAAACATGAAATACACGGAATCAAACATACGGAAGAAATCCTCGGACTGCTGGAATGCCATATTGGATTGCCTCGTTTAGCTGTCGTATAGAGGGATATCAATTTATACTGATAGAACGTCTTTATAGTAGATTTATCGTGTCGGAAATCAGTGGGAGTTAAGTGGGGTTTCTGCGGGGTACTGCGGGGCAATCGGAAGTCCTTTAAATCATCCACAGAAATGGTTGAGGTTGTTTGTACTTCACTATTAAACCTCCGAAGTTATTGCCGAAATGGCCGGGCCGAGCTGAGATGGGATGAGACGGAATAAAAAGGGGGGCAGTCCTCGGTATCTTTTCCGTGTCTCAGTGACGGCTCGGTGACGGCTCGGTGAATTTAATTACCACAAAAACTCTTTTTCTCGGAAAGAATTAGCCGAATTAGTTGAGTTTTGTGGCGTAAATTATCGGGATTTTTTTCCTAAGCCACAAAAATGATTTAGTGATCCGATTTCTTATATTGTGAATCCTTCGAATCGGTAAATCTGTTTCGGGATTGTTTGTAACTTGTTGGGACAACTTCGGGTTACACAATTGATGATTCCGGTACACAAACGGTAATTGTTCCGATTTAATAACCACAAATACATTAGTACCGTTCCGAAGTTCACCTCGGCTATTCCGGCAGATGAAGAACGGCCAACACAGCTGGCATTTCGGATACCTGAAATGGTAATTCGGAAGCGGGGGGTATCCGCGAGACGGGAGACGGGATTTTTCTTAATTTTTGTGGTTTGTGGTGTTCCGAATCGGAAATACAAAATCAGATTTTATTCCGAGATGCATTGAATATCCGAATAAATGGGAAAATGAGGCTGTGAAATATTGCAATAGTAACGATTAGAAATGCTGTAAATGTTGTGAATATTGCAATAGTAATTATTATAATTATTAAAATTATCATAGATCTTATAAATATTATAAATACTGTAGAAACTGTGAATATTGCAATAGTAATTGTTGTAAATATATAAATATTATAAATGCTCTGAATACTGAAATCCCCTAAATACTACGATAAAAGCTCATTAGCTTAGAATAGACAAAGCGTGGTATATAAGTGGTATAGATTAACTATAGAAATATTGATTTCAAATAAAAGAATCAAATGGTAATGTTGATAATATAAATTGAATAATTTCAACAATAATTCTTACCAATCAACCTTTCATCAAAATCAATTTCCAATAATTTCACAACTAATGTGCAATTTACGTACTTATTAGATAGTACATAAAATAGTAAGAGTAAGTAAGGTACAATCAATATTAATTAATAATCAAAGATAAAATCAGGCTCAGATTTAGTTCCAGTTTCAGTTTCACTTTCCAGTTCACTTTCAGTTCACTTTCCAGTTCAATAGTCATAAATTCACAATCTTCACAATCTTCAAAACTTCACATAGCCATTTCAGTATCCATCATTTGACCTTCGTCGTATTCTTCTTCATCATCAATACCAGCATCTTGATATTGTTGATATTCGCTAACTAAATCTTTCATATTTGATTCAGCTTCAGTAAATTCCATTTCTTCCATACCTTCATCAATATACCAATGAAGGAAAGCTTTCCTTCTATACATTGCAGAAAATTGTTCACCAATTCTCTTAAAAAGGTCTTGAATTGATGTTGAATTACCAACAAATGTTGCACTCATATCAGTATCCTTTGGTGGCATTGAGCAAACAGCTGTTTGAACATTATTTGGAATCCATTCAACAAAATTCGCTGCATTCTTAGTTTGTACTAAATGCATTTGATCTTCAACTTCTTTTACTGATACTTTACCACGGAAAAATGTTGCAACTGTAAGGTACCTACCATTTCTTGGATCTGATGCTGCCATCATATTCCTTGGATCAAACATTTGTTGAGTTAATTCAGGTACTGTTAATGCTTGAAATGATTTTGCTCCCATTGCTGTTAATGGTGCGTATCCAACCATGAAAAAATGTAATCTAGGGAATGGTACTAAATTAACTGCTAATTTCCTTAAATCAGAATTAAGTTGTCCAGGGTATCTTAATGATGTTGTAACTCCTGACATTACAGAAGAAACTAAATGATTTAAATTCTCATAAGTTGGTTGTTCCATCTTTAGAGTTCTTTGACAAATATCATATAATGCTTCATTATCAATACAAAACGTTTCATCAGAGTTTTCAACTAATTGATGAACTGATAATGTAGCATTATATGGTTCAACAACTGTATCACTAACTTTTGGTGATGGTACAACTGAGAATGTTGCCATCATTCTATCAGGAAATTCTTCACGAATCTTTGATATAATTAATGTCCCCATACCTGATCCTGTACCACCACCTAATGAATGAGTAATTTGAAACCCTTGTAATGAATCACATCCTTCGGCTTCTCTACGTACAACATCCATTACTGAATCTACGAGTTCCGCTCCTTCTGTGTAGTGACCTTTAGCCCAAACATTCCCTGCTGATGCTTGACCGAAAATGTAATTATCTGGTCGGAAAAGGTTACCTAAAGGTGATGATCTTACTGCGTCCATAGTACCGGGTTCTAAATCAACCATGAGTGATCTTGGAACGTATTTACCTCCATTTGCCTGGATTTGAAGTTAGTAACTGTGTTTAAACTGTGTTTTCTTTGAATAATTAATGAAAATAATAGTAAAACTGCAAATACTTACTTCATTAAAGTAAACATTCAAACGTGATTTCTGTAATTCATTCGTTCCTTTGTATCTGTAAAGAAATTGTTAGTAAATGTGAATTACAGAATTACATTATTTATATATAAATATATATAATACAAATCCGTGAAGCAATATGAAAAGATAATTCAATTCAAAAATTCAAGTTTTCCTATACTTACGTTCCATCCATATCAATTCCATGTTCGCCGCAAATGGTTTCCCTGTTTATTATGTTAGTGAGAGTTGAAATGAAACGGTTGTTTATACAAAACGAGAATAAACGGTAAATTATAAAGATTGTAGGATTTCACCTGATTCATTAGTCGTTTCATCGCCTTCCGCATGCAATTTGAAGTTGTAAATTGCGTTGAATCGTAATTTATGTTACTGTTAAAGCAGTAAAGCTGCTTTTTTTCATAGTTTTTACTCATTATTTCAATATTTTACTAAGAAATTCTCCTCAATTTGAGGCTCAGATTTGCCATTTTCTCGTTTTCTCGTCTTCTCTATTCACGCATTTCATTTAACGTACCAAAAGGCGGAACCCTGTGATATTTAGTTAGTAAAAAATATTCATAGTTTATCAGTAACTGTGAACTGAACTGTTTAGATATCAACAGAATAGTCTGAATCGCTTCAATCCCATGGAATAATGAATTTCTACCTCTCAAAGCTTGTACTTGTGATAATTGAGACGCGTTTATAACCATTTAAAGCCTCCTGCTTGATATTCAAATGCTTTTACAGTTATATTGAGCATTCTAGTATGTAAAATAAGTCTCAGAATTCAGTCAGAATTCAGTTATAATAACCTCAGCTTCTAGCTTGAAAATCCTGCTATATCAGCCTTCTCAAATACCTTCATAACCATCCATATGGCTGGCTTTGTGGGATAGAAATTCATACTATAATTCCGTGATTTACGATAAATACACCATTCAGCCACATATTCAGCCACATATTCAGCCACAGTTCAGCCACAGTTCTCAAATATCTTCACCACTTACAATTTGATTACCGCATTGACCGGTAGATAAGTGAATCTACAAATAAACCGTTAGTATTGACCAGAATTCCACAGGATACTTCCTTCGCTTCATTCTCAAGCAACAGCGCGTAAGATATACACATACAATTTCTCTCATTATGAACAATTTCTCAGTAAAGAAATCAAACTGATGAATTGAATATCCAACAGAAACAGCAGTCAGACAGAATTTTACAGGAAAACTACGCGATTCTGACTTGATAATCCTTTCTGACGGGATTTTCTGTTGATTTTGATCTTTTGATGCCCCGCTGTTGATCTGAAAATGAATGAGCTGAAATGTAAACAAACACAAATGAGTGCGATATAGGAAGAGGTGTATGGCCTAATTGGGTAACTTTGCCGGCCGGGTAAGTATATCGTGTTTGTACAAATTCATTTCAAGGGGAAACAAAAATGATACGCGTTTCGATTTTCGAGTTTGTATATTAGTTTGGGAATTGTTGTCAGGGCAACGAGAGGGAGAGGGATAAGACAGGGTAACTTTCTCTTCAGGTGTGATTTAGTGATTACGTGATCTTAAAGTTTTCAAAAATTGAGTAAGATCAATGATATAAGCCTTGTCGAGATTCCTATGTAGCTTTTTTTTACATAGCTCGTGATACCTGACTAGAGACAGTCAATAATACGGTCAATTTTTCATAAGAAACAACAGTACAGTATCGTCTTTCTTATTGCTGTCCCAATCATCTGTGCTGAAGTCTGTCGTCCCATCTCAGGGCCGCGGAGCCCCTCCCCCGGCCACACAAACGCAACTTTTAAGTTCATGCAGAATTATGTACTGCAATGCGCTGTCGCCTCCTGCATAACCCCCCACCGTTTCACATGTACACAACCGAAAATTCAATTTTATCACATTCTATGAAATTTCCATTCATTATTCAACTTCTATCGCTTTTATTTACTGCTTTTTCTATGCTATAATTACATTATTCAAGCCATCAAAAGACCTCAATACTGCCTGCTATTAGAAGAAAAGATCCCTCTTTGTTTCGGTCTCAGAAACGTCCTGGTTCCTCGGATATTTCCTCGGATAATTCCTCGGGTATTCCTCGGATTAATTGTACTATAAAGACAATAAAACACACTATTTAATCCCAAAATGACCACTCCATCGGGAAATAACGGGCCGACCCCGAAGCCGAAGCCGAGTTTTGCCGAAGGGTTACAAAATATGAAACCGCTAGTTAAAACTCCTCAGTTTATATGGATAATTCACCATCTTGGCTGTCTAATCGCTTCATTTCTCTTCTTTATCACAGGGAAAATGACTTTCTATCGTTTGGCTTTCATCTCCACGTTTATCAGCTATCTGGTGATCAACGCTATTAAATACGGCTCGGCTAAGGGCGTTTTATCCCATCTTCTAGACGATGAGAACATTCTTTATATGGTATTATCAGGATTCTGGCTTATTTTGACGTTTATCCCGGGGAAATCTGTCACCGTAGGTATTATTCCTTTCCTTATATACGCAGGATTCCACTGGCTATCGTATTTCCGGGCTTTTGTTCTCCCCTGCTTTGGATATGAAGGATCTTCGTGGATTTCTGTTAGAATTGGTGATTTTCTCCGTAAAAGGAACGATTCTTCCATGTTTTTAGCAGCAACTGTAGAACTTTTGACGTTATTTAGACTGTTTTTCGCTGCTATAAGAGGCATTTTCTCTTTAGACGTTGTTTCGCTGTTTATTCTGTATTTCTATGTTGTTTTCGTTAAGCTGCGATACGATCGTTCGCGATTTATGAATATTGTGGTCAATGTATGGGAGTCACGGGTTGATAGGTTCTTCAATTCGTCACCATATGTGCCATTAGGGGTTAAAAATCAGTATATTGCGATGAAACCGAAGGTTTTGCTGGTTCTTTCGTATATTCGGGTGCCTAAGAAGGCGGTTGCGGCGAAGAAACAGTGAAAATGAGGATAGGAGGGGAAGGAGGGGCAAAATGAGGGGTAGGAAGAGGAAAATGAGGGGTAGGAAGAGGAAAATGAAGAAAAAATGAAGAAAAGTGAAGAAAGGTGAAGAAAAGTGAAGAAAAGTGAGGCAGAATTGAAGAAAAAGTAATGTAAATCGTAGGAAAGTTGTAGAAAACTCGTAGAAAACTCGTAGAAAACTCGTAGGAAACTTTTAGAGAAGTTTTACAAATTTTAGGAGTCCCTGGAAGCCTCGGAAGTGCGATTGGAGAAGAAATTAGGAGAAAAAAAAAAAAAAAAGAAGAAGAAGAAGGAATTGAGTGTTAATAGAAGGAAAAACACCAAATAAAAGACCAAAGAAAATAAAACTGTTGAAGGTTCTATAAGAATTCAGGTTTTTAAAAGGTTGAATTCCAGCTGTTAATAGCGGAAGAAATGGGTAATATTGTCTTGGAAATGTTTGCTATAAAGTTGTTTTTCTTTTAAGATCGCCAAGAGAAGGAGAAAAGAAGAGAAGAGAAGAGAAGAGAAGAGAAGAGAGAAACGAAATATCAATAGTGAAATCTTTATTATTCTCTTTAAATCTCTTAATTCTCTATTATTCTTTCCAATCCTTTATAGTCCTATAATTCTCTATACTTCTATAATTCTCTAACTCTTTCTAATTCTCTATACTTCTATAATTCTCTTTTGTTCTCTTTAACTCTCTAATTCTCTATCCTTTCTATACTTTCTATACTTCATTTAATCTGCTTCAAGTAAGGTATAAACTGCTGAGGGCGTCCTGAAGTGTTTGCAGTTGACAACGGAGCCCGTGGAGGTTCTGGAATGAATAAGGAGAAGAAATTGAGAAGAAATTGAGAAGAAATTGGTATTTTTATAAAGGAGAAGAGTTGTGGAAATTTGCTAGTAAATTGGTGTTAATTTGGGAAGCTTTTGCGTCGACTTTTGAAGGAAGTGCAGGGAAATTGAAGAATTCCGATGGAAATCCCGAGAAAAATGGTGAATTCCGATGGAAATTAAACATTCTTCAGTTCCTATGAAGTCAGATAGGAGCAGAAAACCTGCTAGGAATGCTGGGTGCTTCTATAGAGCGTTGAGGTGAAGGAATATGAAAAGGAGATGTAATTTTATCTATATAAAAGATACTTTGTCTATATAAAAGAGCAGGTAGTCAGAGAAATGAGCTGAGATGGGATGAGATGGGATGAAATGAAAAGTAGGAGTGGAAATCCGAGACGGATGTGAGTTTTGTGATGTTTGGGCGGAATCAAAAGTGAGAAATCGGGTAATTTGTAGTACAAATGGGATAAATTTTTATTTGTGCTAACTTAGGATGAATTCCGAGCCGAGCCGAGCCGAGCCAAGCCGATCCGAGCCGAGAAATCGGATAAACTGTCATAAATTGTAGTACAAATGGGATAAATTTCTAGTTTTGTGGTAATTTAAGATCAATCCCGTTCCGTTCCGCCCCTCCCCTCCCCTCCCTTCTCCTCTCTGCTCCTCCCCTCTCCTTTCCGTTCCGCTCCGCTCCGTTCCGTTCCGCGCCTCACTTCACATCTCACTATATACTTTTCCGATTACATAATCACCAATTCCCATATTTTTCACAAAAGTGAAAAAAAAAGCCGCTTCGGCTCTTCCGACGACTCACACGTCGGGCCGAAATCTCCGATCCGCCACTGACACCTCCCGACATGCCACAAAATGAACTTCGAAACCCCGCTGGCACAGATACTTTTGTGGCTGTTTCTCGGAGTTTTTGCCGCTTTATTTATAATGTTCGGCTCTGCCGTCGTTGATCGGAAGCGGGAAAACTCGGATAAAATTGGTGACACAAATGACACAAATGTAAACTCCACAAAGAAACCCCGACGGAACTCCGACGGCACCGCCCGAGCGAAAATGAAAGCGCGCAAAGCCAAAAAAGCCGAGAAAACTCTGGAAAAGGGAAAAAAGCCGAAACCGACGGAAGAAGAAATCGCACAACTCCGTTTGCAGCGGAAACAGAAAAAAGCGGCTAAAGCGGGGAACCCCGCATCCCCCGCATCCCCCGCATTCCCGTTTGTAACCCGTCCGCTGCTTTCCGTTCCGATAAGACGGAATTTTAACCCGTCAACGTTCCGAGACGTTTCTGTGATGTCATACAATTTATTGGCACAAAACCTGATTCGCCGCTCTCTTTTCCCGACTAATGGAGACGCACTAAAATGGAAACCCCGAGCGATGGCTTTAGTGGCGGAGATTCGGGAGTACAAACCGGATATTTTGTGTTTACAAGAAGTTGATTTTGTACATTTTAAAACTTTTTGGAA
Source organism: Sporopachydermia lactativora (assembly GCA_030579575.1). Taxonomy (NCBI): domain Eukaryota; kingdom Fungi; phylum Ascomycota; class Sporopachydermiomycetes; order Sporopachydermiales; family Sporopachydermiaceae; genus Sporopachydermia; species Sporopachydermia lactativora. The sequence continues at coordinate 9,290 of JAKTRH010000093.1, forward strand.
ATTTCAACTTTGTGGCTCAGCCGGTGGCTCAGCCGGTGGCGCAGACTATGAATTAGAGTTCCACCGCGGACCGAAGAAATCACATGGACTGGTGATCGGCTGGAAAAGGGAAAAATTCCAATTAAAACTGCGCCACACTGTGGCGTACGATAGTACAATCACCCCAGTACATAGAAGTATAAATTCAACTAATGTGGCGCTCCTGCTTGGACTGCGCCTCCGCGGAACAGACTGCGCCTTCCTTGTAGCCACCACTCACCTATTTTGGCATCCCTTCGGTACTTACGAACGGACACGGCAAATGTATATATTAATGGATTACATAACCCGAGTTCGGCCCGAGGTTTCCGAGTTTTCCCGACGTAGTTTTGTGGTTTTGGCGGGGGATTTCAATTCCCAGCCTGTGGATGCTCCGTATTTGTCTGCTACGCGGCGTCCTGTGGCGTACAGCGGGCGGAGTCGGCGGGTGATTGAATGTTCGGTGATGTATGATCATGTGAGCGGGACGTGCGGTAAGTTTGGTGGGGGAGGTGGGGGAGGTGGGGAAAATGTGGCTGAAGTGGCTGAAGTGGCTGAAAATGGGGTTGAAAATGGGGTTGGAATTGTGGCTGAAAATGTGGCTGAACTGACTGATTCTGTGGCTGATTCTGTGGCTGAAAATGTGGCTGAACTGGCTAAAAATGTGGCTGATTCTGTGGCTGAAGTGGCTCAACTGCCTCAAGCCTCAGAAAAATTAACACCAACTCCATCCGAATTCACCGCCTCGCCAGAAGCGGAAAGAATCGTGGCGCAGCTAGCAGAAATGTTTAATCGCCTCCCTTGTGTGGCTACCAGCGTATACTCGGCGCACTATCGGGAAGTTCATCGGGAAAATGCCGGCGTTGATAACGATTGTGGCGAGCCGTTTTTCTCGAATTGGGCGCATGCGTGGCGCGGGTTGTTGGATTATATATTTGTGGTTTCTTGGGTCAATTGTGGCTCAGCTGGAGGCTCAGCTGGAGGCTCAGCTGGAAACGGGTTTATAAACGGAACCACAAATGAAGAAAACCAATTTGTACCCGATTTATACCGATTAGAACCCGGAATTGCCGTTACAAAGCTTTTGCGGCTCCCGGAACCTGCAGAAATGGGACCCGAGCCGAGCGGACAGCCGAGAATCGGAATGTATCCGAGCGATCATTTGTGTATAATGGCGGAGTTCCGATGTGAAGTTGAGGAAGTTGAGGAAGCGGAAGCCGGGAATTAGGGAGAATTAGGGAGAATTAGAGAGAATTAGGGAGAATTAAATGGAGGAAACATCAACAGAATACTCAAAAAACACGACACAATGGACGTCTTTCAATCTTCTCCTCATATGAAGCTTTCTAAGACTACTTTGGGGTACGTTGCAGGCAGCTTTGACTCTTATGAGAGCTCCTACATGTCACGAAAGTAGTCTTAGACATCCCGTCGAATGCTCTCTGCTACTACTATGGCGAAAGCGAAAGGTAGTCAGAAAACACTCATTAAAACACTCATTAAAACACTCATTGCTCAGACAGCAATTCGACTTAATGTGAAATCCGATAGATCTTTGGGAGATTTAGGAATGAAAAGGAAGGAGAAACAAAGAGAAATGAAGAGGAAAGAAGAGGAAAGAAGAGAAACGAAGGAGGAAAAAGCTGGAAAATAGAATAAATAAATTGGTATATAGAAAAATGAGAATTCATGTTATTTGTATATAAAGATTTACAGGCTTTAAATGGGGTTGAAAAGCGGAAAAGCCGAGCAGAGCCGAGCCGAAATCGGGAAAATCGGAAAAATCGGGAAATCAGGGAAACCCGGAAAATTCGCACAATAAAGTGAGATATTCTGGAATCTATAAACACAGCTAGTACTTATGATTATCTCCTATATACCATTTATTTACTCTTTTCTAGTTAATTGCAGTAAATAGGTGGATTTTTCACAGGTTATGGGTGAATTTGAACTTTTAATCTCCAAACTTCGGGCTTAAACGGCTTAGTTTTCCGCCCAGTTTTGGCATCAAATTTCCTTCTATATTTTCCTGGATATTACGGTGTATTTTATACTATTAATTTCCAATTATAATACCTTCAAAACTCATATATTCTCGGTTTCTCATCTCTTTATTCCGCTCGGAAGGGACATCGCGTCTCATCTCGGAAAAAGGGTGGACTTCACGTCTCACTACGGGAAGGGTACTGCAATTGCCAATGAAATACAAGTAAATGCTGGACTGGAAAAGCGGTGCTGTTTCGACAGGAATTTGTATTGTTGTTCTCTAATATTAGAAGGGTTTGAATAGCGGTATAACAGGTGTTCATCCACTGTAATATGCATATTTGATTTCTGTTCTGGATATATAGTGAGCATCAGCTATATCCCATCACCTGTTATTGGACATGCAACTTCACATCTCATCTCATACCTTTTACACTTCACATCTCCTCTCAGCTCCTTGCAGACCCTCCGTGCAACGCCTCGTTCTATTAATACCCATAAATCGCCAAGTTTTCTACTTTTTTCTGCACCGGAAAAGCCATTACATGATTCCTGCCGTCATAGCCCGGTTTATCCTATCTTGTTTCCCCACACAGCCCGGGTTCCAGACCGATTGCTGTCCGGATAGCAGAACAAGCGAACAGAACGTGACGAGCTTTCAACTCAAGCACAACACCAGTTCTACAGACCTCCGTATATACTGAATGCATTTCCAATTATAGTGTATTGATTATAGAACACTTTTTCTGCTTTTATACCCTGTAATTTCGAGCCTTTTTACCCGCATTTCCGTCGAAAATGGATGCTTCCATCAGGTTAGACGACTTATCCCTTTTTTCCTGATTACATAATCACCGTTTATTTTAAAGTTTGACGCATCTACCATGCACACCCGCCGACACCTGCAGCAACCTTGCATGGTCGCGTACGCAAGTTAAAATTACCACCCAGTGACTCACCGGAACTTCCGGCCCGTCTTTGTGACGTAAAAAGCGGTAATTCCGCTTCCGACAACGCAATAAACTATTCACACAAAGCTTATACACGTATAAATGACCCCAAAATCCCTTAAAAACCCCATTTTCCCCCTCCATCACTTGCACTTTCCTATCCGAAATTCACTTCCGTACACGACCCCTCGCGTCTCCTCTCGCCCTCCCAACGTCACGTGACCAGCACAGAACGGAAATTCTCGTAATATCAAAACCGGAAGAAATTCGCCTCTTCCTTTTTATCACACCGGAAACTCCTTTTTCCTCCTTTTTCCTCCTTTTTTACCAGTTTTTATCGGCTTTTCTACTGGAAATGTGGAAAAGATAAGCAAATAGCGGAGTTTTTCGGTTATTATAGGAAATAATTGGTTGAATTTCGGCGTTTTTTTACCGGTATTTTATCCGTTTTCCCCGTCACGATCAGCTGATTTCCTGCCTGTTTTTTTGACACAAAGACGCGAAAGACGCGAAATTGTTTTATTGCTAAGCCACAGTTGAGCCACAGTTGAGCTTTCCGAAAATGGCAACAATTCCGATGGAAATTTCTGCCACAAACCCTTTTAAGCATTTAGTTGTGGCGGCGGGGGAACCGCCGGACGGGAAATCCGATCGTCGGAGTTCTGAGAGTTCTGTGGTTGTTGAAGGGACAAATAGGTAAGTGGAAGTTTGTGGTTGTTGGGGATAGTTTTTGTGGATTGCCGAAAATGCCGAGATTTTATCCGAAATTACGGAAAAGTTGCCGAATTATCCCGATTTTTTTAAACCACAAAATTCAATTTATTTTCTTTTTGTACACAAAAAATTCATTTTTTACTAACAAATTTTAAGCCGATCTTCCGTTTCAAACGTTTCTGTGGTGCCGAATATCGGTAAATATTCGGCAAATAATCCATTTGTGGACTCAAATCAATTAAATACTCTACAAACACAATTTAACGGTATTAATCTCGGCACCACAAATACAAATTCAATCCCTTCGGACAAAAAACCCGTCCCGCCGTCTCCGTCCCGAACCCTGAGTGACTCGTCGGTGGTTGTGACCCGTCCGCATAGATTAAAGATTGTCCCGCAAGAAGCGCATTTCGATTCGGACAGCGATTCCGAACGGGACAGCGATCGGGACAGATACATGTATCAGACGGTGCGGACAGCGTCGGCCCCGCGTCCGGAACGTCCGGACCGTCCGGATAGACGCGCCAGACCCCGCCATCCGTCAGACCCTCGCGCAGACCCTCGCTACACCCACACCGCCACCCCCGCAATTATAACCACAAACGCGTCTTGTTCATCTCGCGTTTCACATTCATCTCATCGGCAAAGTTATTACCGAACATCCGAAAGCTCGGAACCACAAAGAAGTTCAAGCAATACAAGCCGATCCCGAAGATCTCAATACCGTTTCCAGTACTCTGACGACTCGGAAGACGACGACCGTTCCGATTTCGATATCACCCCGCCTAGAAGCCATTCCCGTCGCAGTGGACCGTCGGGTGATCATTCTGGACACCGAATAAGCCGCTACGGAATGCCAACAACTCGTGACACCCGTGACACCCGTCATCCGATGGATTCTCGGTCTCGTTCTGCCAGTTATGGTAATAGTAATAAGCCACAAATATCATCATCTCGGCACCACAAACATCATAATCATAACCACAAATCTCATGAAAAATCCCATTCCTCTTCCTCTAGACGGAAAAAGGGCGCCGACGGAGCTCCGCTCGACTCCATCGACAGACTCGACGTCACGGGACTCTTCGGCTCCGGCGCTTTCCATCACGACGGTCCTTTTGACGCCTGCACTCCGCATCGGAACAAAAACACTAAAAAGGCCCCCGTAATGGCATTCCCAATAGACGGGCCGAATAATTCAATAGCCGGAGCTTTTAGTGGCAAATTTGAATCCACAAAAAACCAAACCATCGATGCCGTAATGGGAAACGACGGAACCGACGAAATATACAATTTCCAATCTTCCGTCACAGGTAACGACACAAAACCTATTAATACCACTAACGGATCAACGATCCTCACCAACAAAGCTGCCACAGCACCCGTAGGAGCAGCCGAATATACAAAACCAAGCATTGATCCTAGCAATGCTTCTGTAGTAGAATTTGATGCCAAACAAAAGGCTATCCCGGTACATGGAGATACCACTTTAGGGCTGGGATCGTCTACTTTCTTAGACGGGGCGCCGGCGTCGCAGTATGCGATTGTGGAGGATGCGAATTTGAGTGTGAAGCCGCGGGCCGGGGACGGGTTGAGTCGGAAGAAAAGCGGGAGTGGCGGGCTGAGCCGGAAGAAAAGTTTGGTTCAGAGGCTTCGGGGGAATTAGGGGGTTTGGGGAGGAAATGAGAATTGGAAGAAATGAGGAGAAATTAGGGGAATTTATAGGAATTTATAGGAATTGGAGAGTTAAGGAAATTATAGGAATTGAAGAATTGGAAAATAGGAGAATTAAGAGGAAATTAGGAGGAAATTAAGAGGAAAGTAGGGGGAAATTGAAGAGTTTAAAGGGTTTGAAGAATAAAGAGATTCTTTTGAATTTCAATTCTGAAATTTTAATTCTCCTAATTTTAATTCTCTTAGTTTTCTCAATTCTCTTAGTTTTAAATTCTTTTAATTCTCAGTTCTTTTAATTCTTAATTCCCCTTATTTTTAATTCTCCTTATTTTTAATTCTCCTTATTTTTAATTCTCCTTATTTTTAATTCTCCTTTAACTCCTCCAACTCCTTCGATTCCTTATAATTTCCTTTCCTTCTGAAGAAATTCCAGTAATTTGAACGAATTGAAAGAATTAACGGAATTGTAGGAGTTTTGAGAATTTGGGGAATTTGAAGAAATTTAAAGAGATTTAAAGGATTTAAAGGATTTAAAGGATTTAAAGGATTTAAAGAATTTAAAGTAATTGGGAGAATTTGAGAAATTTAAAGGAGTTGGGAAATTAGGAAATTAGGAAATTAGGAAATTAGTAAATTAGTAAAATTGAAGAATTTAAAGAAATATGGGAAATTAGGAAGAGTTAAAAGGAGTTGAAGAATTTTAAGGAATTAGTAGGAAAATTGGAGAATTTAAGGAATTTGGAGAATTTGAAGAATTTGAAGAATTTGAAGAATTTAAAGAATTTGAAGAATTTAATCAGATTGGAGTAAATTGGTAAAAAAAATACTGAAAAAGTTCTTCTAAGAAAGAATTCTCTTATTTACTCCATAATATCCCATACTATTTCAGTCTGAGGATTTGAGGAAATAGGAAAATTAAGCAGAATTGAAGGAGTTTTCAGAATTATGAGAAATTCTTCTAACTATGAGAATTGAAATTGGTGAAATTCGAGAAATTCGAGAAATTCTCTTAATAGGAATTGAAGGAATTGCTGAAATTATGAGAAAATCTCTTAGAAATGTTCATCAATTCTCCTAACTAAGAGAAATGCTTTCCTACTAATTCTCCTACTAATTCTCCTACTTAGAAATTGAAGGAGTTTTGAGAATTAAAAGTGCCTCTTTTTCTTCTCTATATTAACGTATTTCATGGTATTCCCTCTTACCATAATAATAACGTACTTCTTTTTACTACAAACAAGGATTCCTTAAGTAACTTTCAATCCTTTTTACCGCGAATGGTGTGAAATACAAATTGGAGCTTTTAGACGTTACGTTTAGACGTTTAGGCGTTTAGGCGTTCAGGCCGATGAGCATTGCTGCAGTTTTCCTTTATTCTGGTTTGGTTTTTCCAGCTTTACTGAAGCTGTGAAGTTGGAATTCTTCATTTATAGTGGGGGAAGAAGAGAAATTAGAGAATTGGAGGAGAGGAAAGGAGGAAAGGAAAGGAGGAGAAATTGGGAGAATTAAGAGGAAGAGGAATTTGAAGAATTGGAGAATTTGGAGAATTTGAAGAATTTGAGAGTTCAAGAAATCAAAGAGTGGAGAAATGGGGATTGGATAATTTGCTTTATATAAGTTTTTTTTCTCTTATTTTTTATTTTATTTTATGTTATTTTATTTCATTTATTTCATTTATTTCATTCTTTTTTATGGTATTTATGGTGGTTTACGTAATATTTGTTGTTCCTTTGGATTTACTATAGTTATTTGTCTCTGCGGGTGAGATAAATAGTTGTGAATACGAGAGTATAATGGATTTCGGTTTATGAAGGAAGTTGTAGGAGGGGGAAAGGGGGAGAGGGGAAGAAGGAAGAGGAAAGAAGGAAAGAAGGAAAGAAGGAAAGAAGGAAAGAAGGAAAGAAGAAGAGAAGAAGAGAAGAAGAGAAGAAGAGAAGAAGAGAAGAAGAGAAGAAGAGAAGAAGAAGAAGAGATAAAGGAATGAATGAAGGATGGAAGGAAAGAAGAAGAGATAAAGGAATGAATGAAGGATGGAAGGAAAGAAGAAGAAAAAGATTGATAATAAATAAATAGATGAAGAAGGGAAAGATTGATAATAAATCAATCAATAGAGTACAAGGAAAACCCGAACAGAAGAATAGAAAGAAAGAAATGTGAAATGAAATTGATAATACGTGAATTTATCGATTCTTCCTCTCTATTTGATAGAGTAGAAAGGAAGGAAGGAAGGAAGGAAAGAAGGAAAGGATTGAATAAAGAAAGGGAACAAACAATTGCTGGATAAATGGTTAAATGGAATAAAAAGAAATAAAGAAAAGAAAAGGAAGAAAAGGGAAGAAGTAGGAAGGAAAAAAGGACTGCTGGATAAATGAATAAATTAATTAACTGAGTAGAAAGGAAAAAGGAAGAAGGAAAAAAAATGAAATGAAAAGGTTGATAGTAAATAAATAACTGAATTGACAAATGAATGAACTTTTGGAGTGGGAAGGAAGAAAAGGATGAAGCGAGAAGAATAACGAAAAGGAAGGAGGGAAAGAAAAGAAAAGAAAAGAAAAGAAAAGAAAAGAAAAGAAAAGAAAAGAAAAGAAAAGAAAAGAAAGGACGGAAGGAAGGAAAGAAAAGAAAAGAAAAGACGGAAGGACGGAAAGAAAAGAAAAGATTGATAATAAATGAATTTGAAGAACAACGGAAGGAAAAGGGAAAAAAAAGTAAAGCAAACGAAAAAAATGGACGGAAGGGAGGAGAGAAAGAAAAGGAACGAAAGGATTGATGAAAGAATGAATAAATCAAGAAATGAAGTAGAAAGAAAGAAAAGAACAAAGGAAGGAAAAGGACTGAATGAATAAAGGGAACAATTGATGAATGAATGGTTAAATCGAATAAAGAGAAAGATTCCTCAGAACCCTCGAAACCTCCAAGAATCCCAGAATCCCAGAATCTTCTAACTCTCACCACTCTTGTATCAGGAAAACTGCTTGCTTACTTTCACTTTTCATTTCTTGCTATTTCAAACTGATTTCCTGTTATTTCCAATATCATTTCTTTGTATTTCAAACCTCTTAACCCCCATAAAACCATCTTGCTGATAAAAGTCAAACATAACCAGAATAATTAACCGAAATACCTCAGCTACGGCTCGCCAGTGTCTCCCCGCTCTTTATTCCTTCTCAGGAAATGGATTAAGTGGAATAATGGAAACTCTTCCACGATATCTAGACGGCAAAATGAAAAATTCCCTTCCCTTCAATCAATCGCTTTCAAACTATGGCGATATGAATTCACATAGCAAGCCTGCCCTGGTTATAAAGATATATCATCAAATAGCATAAATGTAGGATAGGAAATCAATAGAAATAAATAGGGATCAGTAGAAATAAATGGAGATCAATAGAAATCACCGAAATGATCAGAAATCATCAGAAATCATCAGAAATCATCAGAAATCATCAGAAATGATCAGAAATCATCAGAAATCATCAGAAATCATCAGAAATCATCAGAAATCATCAGAAATCATCAGAAATCATCAGAAATCGACAGTAAGTACCTCTGAACCTTGACATTTCGTTTATGATTCTTACATTTTCTGTCAGACGTTAAAAGAGCTTCTACTTCTTGCACTTTCTGTCGAGATACCATTATTAATGATATTGGAGTTCCATTTAAAGTGACAAAAAATCAACTGCTTCTCGTAGATTTAAATTCAGGGACGACTGCTAAACTGTGCCATTCTTTATACGCTATTCTCCTATTCTTCCTTCCCTTTCCTTCCCGTATATTTCCTTTTATATTCTACATTTCCAAACTGTTCTTCGGCCTCAGCTTGTGTATAGGAGTTCCGAATGAGCTCAGGCCCGAGGACTTTAAAGTAGGTGGAATTCTCAGCTCGGTATAGGTTGTTTTCAGTATTTGTTTCCCGTATTTGTTTATCCAGTTTTTTCCTTCTTTCCCAGTTTCTCAGTATAAGTATTTCTCGGTTTTTCAGTTTTCCAGTTTTCCAGTTTTCCAGTTTTCCAGTTTTCCAGTTTCTCGATTTCTCAGTTTCTCGGTTCTCAATTCTCAATTCTCAATTCTCATTACCTGAATCCCTGAATCCCTGAATTCCTCATTTGCTCAATCCTGAGTTCCTCATTGCCCCACAGGACATAGACAACTAAACAACTATCCTCTTATTAATACTCCATCACCTGTCAACGGCAACGACTATCCACTCTTCTACTCTTCCACTTCTACTCTTCCACTTCTACTCTTCCACTTTATCAATCTTTCACTCTACTCTCTATTCATTCACACTTCCAATGGTATATCCGATATCCAGCAGCTTTCACAACACGTTCTGAACAGTACAGAATTCTTGTATTCAACGGTACGACAAGCTAGCTAACTGGGAACCTTTTAATGGTTTAAACCTCTTCAGTAGCAGTCTTTGGCCAAGTAATTTCTAGTTTCTAACCTTTAATTCCTAACTAATTCCAATTTTCAAATTTCAAATCCCTAATCTCCAATCCGTAACCTCTTCTTCCTAATTCCTAACTCCTAATTTCTAGTTTCTAGTTTCTAGTTTCTAATCCCTAATTTCTAATCTCCAATCCGTAATTCCTAATCCTTAATTCCAAACTCCTAACTCCTAATTCCTACTTTCTAATTTCTAATCCCTTATTTCGGCTTTCCAATCCCTAATCCTTAATTTCTAATCCCATTTCAGCTTCCAGCCCACTTCTTAGGACTCATTTCTCTACTTACAACCTCCTACTGTTCTTCTATTTCTTTTTTTACCCCGAATACTCAGCTTTCCTCCTCAGCCTTTATTTATTCCTTCTATTCCTTCAATTCCTTGGATTCCTTCCATTCCCATTATTCGCATTATTCCTTTTATTTCCTTCGATTTCTTCTATTCCCATTATTCCCATTATTCCTATTAATCCCAATTCTCCTACTATCCTTTATTATTCCTGTTGTTCCCATTAGTCCCATTATTCCCATTGTTCCTTCGATTCTTTCTTTTTCCATTATTCCCGTTATTTCCTTTGATTCCTTCTATTTCAATTATTCCCATTGTTCCTTCTATTCCTTCTATTTCTTTGATTCCTTCTAGTTCCATTATTCCCATTATTCCCATTGTTCCTTCTATGCCTTCTATTCCTTCTATTCCTTTGAGTCCTTCTATTTCCATTATTCCCATTAATTCCTACGATTTCTTCTATTCCTTCTATTCCCAATATTCCCATCATATCCTTCCCCCTTCCCCCTTCCCCCTTCCTACATCTCAATAAAGACACCAACACCTCATTAACTATTTACAGACTCCTCCTTCTCTACTAAAATCTAATCTTATCACTAACAGTCAAATCCTCAACAGGCAATCGGCTCTCCACAACAGTCCAGTCAATAACATCCCATAGATTCTCTAAATACTTCCGTTTACCAAATACTCCATAGTCTGCCAAATACGAATGCTGCCACACTTTCACCGCCAGCAAAGGTGCCAAATGGCCCTTGGCAAACTGCAGTAACTTCGCATTCTCCTCATCTGTAGTAGAAGCAAACGAATTAACTGCTCCTCCTACCTGTAAAGCCTGTCCACCACGAATTACATCTTCTGGCGACCCTGCATTAAAAGTATTTACTACTACAAGCCTACGGTACTTATGCAGTTCCGGCGAATCATACTGATTGGCCCCGCCATTCGCTAGCAAAGATCCCGAAGAATAATCCGTATCAGCCTCGGCTAAAAGCCATACATATCCATTCCCCTGTATAGCCATAGCCGAACTGAGGAGCAACTGGCGGAATTCGGCAACCGAGCCGAAGGAATAGGAAATCCATTCGCGCAGTTTCCCTGCCGGCTCGTTAGAAAAGCTCAGCTCCGTTTCCGGCCCGCGCAGGAGTTCTTCCGGTCCTGGGGCGGAGATTCGGGAATTCTGGGAATCCGGGATATCCCGGCGGAATTGCCGGAAAAAAGTCTCGTTGTTGAGCAGCTCGCTGGCGATTCTGTTGATATCGTACTCTTCGCCTGTTTTCTTGCCTGTCAGAGCCACAATTTCCCTTACAGTTTGAGTAGAATACACTGTATCTTCCGTCAGGGTATCCAGTTTTTGGAGGAGATAGTTTTGGTACTGAAACCAGTTCTGCTGCAGCGTCTCCGGGGAATATAAACCAGGGATTCCTTTATTTTCTTGCTGTAGGGTTTCCAGGAGATCAATGCGCGGCATGGCGTGGAGACAGCGGATCATCCGAGGGTGAAATTTCTGGCCCGAACTTCGGCTGACCTGAGGGGTCAGAAATTTCCGAGATGCGGCGAACATACGGGCAAATGCGGCAGATGGAGGGGTGCGGGGGAGTTTCCAGATGCGGACGGCACGGGTGGATTAGTGGAAAAAGTCCGTAGAGGGTCGTAGCGGATGTTCCGACGGCCCTTGAGTTATTCCGAGTTCATCCGAAGCTCCTCGGGGATTTTTCAAATATTATAGGCTGCCGCAGTTTATTTCAGTCTGGGATGGAGTGTACGCTGGACGGGGGGGATTGGAGAGATAAAGGGGTGTTTTCTGATTATGTGAGCAATAAATAGGATACTGATAGTAAGGAGCGAAAAGCAGAAGAAGACAGAGGGAAACGGGTGAAACACGGGGAAATTCGCTATTTTGACCACTGAATTCAACTTCTACTGCTTCAATATGCTAGAAAATAGCTCTCAAGTATTACATTTCCACTTTTGAACCCCATTTCCATCAGTACTTCTTACACGATATTCGTGTCCCAAAACAGGTGCCTCCGCGTTCCCTCTCCCTCCCCCGAGGCTCCGATAAGTTTCGATCCGAAATTTCGGCTTTTCCATACTTCGGAACGGAACGGAACGGAACGGAAATGCCGCTCTGGAGTTTCGAGAGTTCCGAGAGTTGCCAGAAACACACATTGTTCACACCACAAACAGCCACAACGGCCCGCGCCTCGATGGACACCAAATACAACCAAATAGCCGGCGGAGAAGTCGGCCCGAGCCATGTATGCCATATCAGGAATTTCTGCGCCACACTGAGCCACTACTAACCACCCCACGCTATTTCCAGAACGCCACAGACAACATGGGCTATCAGGCATACATTCCGCCCGATTTCGACGCCACAGGCGGCCCGTCGACGGATAATAACGCCGCTTCGGGTCCTTCGGGTCCTTCAGAACCACCTAAATATTCACCGCCTAGATCGGATAATATGTGGAATATCGGATACTATCGGGCCTATTTCGATATCGACACAGCCGATTTCCTCCAGAGATGTCTGAAAAGTCTCCGTTTCTACTCTAATGAAAGCTTTAACGATATCGTTAATGGGAATCCCGATTTATATGGACCTGTATGGATCACATGGACTGTAACGGTTGTTTTATTCTTTGCAAACTCCGTTTTCGGGTTGATTAAAACGAAAATCCACGGGGAAACTTACGAATATAACTTTGCTCTGCTCAATGGAGCAGCAGGTTTACTCTTTGGGTATACATTTCTTACTCCATTGTTCTTATATCTTAGTGGGAAGTATTTAAAGATAACTAGTATACCTACGGTTACGTATTTGATATCTTTATATGGGTATTCTAATTTGATTTGGATTCCAGTAGCTGTATTGAATATTTCTCCATTGTTTTCTCTCCCGGTATTGATGAATATCCTTAGATGGGTATTTGTTATATTAGGATTTCTGTTTTCGGGTATTTTCATAGCGAAAAATCTGTATATGGATTTGAAAGCCGGGACTGAGGAGCTGCCGAATGGGAAGAAGCTGTTGGCTGGGGTTATTGGTGTGCTGGCGATGGCGCATGCTGGGTTTGCTATTGCTGTAAAAGTGACTTTCTTTGGGTGAGTAGGAGGAGGAGTGAGGCGGGAGGATTGGGTTAGAGGGTTAAATCGGGGATTAAATAGGGGAAATTCTAACAAAATAGCGGGAAGATATAGTGGGGTTTAGTGGATTTGAGTTGAGGGGAAGGATGGAAAGATGGAGATGGAAAGATGGAAATAGGAAAATGGAAGAATAAATAAACAGGAAGTAGAAACTCTGTAGAGAATGAAAAAGTGCTTTTAGTAGTGTAATCTTGTTTGGAGTTCCAAAGTATGAGAAAAAGAAAAGAAAGAGAGAAAGAAAGAGAAAAAGAGTGAGAGAAAGAGAGAGAAAGAGAGAGAAATAGAGAAATAGAGAAAAAGAGTGAGAGAAAGAGAGAGAAATAGAGAAAAAGAGTGAGAAAGAGTGAGAAAGAGTGAGAAAGAGTGAGAAAGAGTGAGAAAGAGTGAGAAAGAGTGAGAGAGGTGATTTTAGTAGTCTGTTAAGGAGATGAGGGAAATGTGAGCAGTTTAGAAATGTGAAATGTGAGCAGATTAGTTTACAAGACAGAGGCTGTTGTATTAGGATTTCAGGATTCTGGGGTTCCTGGATTTTAGGATTCCAGGATTCTCGTATTCTAGTATTTTAGTATTCTAGGATTCTACTCTTCTAGGATTCTAGATTCTTGTACTCTACTATTCTGGTATTATAGTGTTCTAGTATTCTAGATTCTTGTACTCTACTATTCTAGGATTCTATACTTCTATTCTTCTAGGATCCCAGGATTCTAGTGATGGAATGAACTGAATTGTGCGTTTCATTATGGAGTGGAATAAGGATATGCTGAGAATTATAAGTGGAGTGGAATAACTATTTGCTGAGAATTAGCTGAGAATTAGCTGAGAATTATCGGAATCATCTGAGAATCATCTGAGAGTTCAACACTGATGGGTGAAGCAGTAATACGGAATTATGAATTGGAATTATGAATCGGAATTATGAATTGGAATTATGAATTGGAATTATGAATTGGAATTATGAATCGGAATTATAAATCGCAATTATGGATCTGAATTACCGATCTCAATTACTTATCAGAATCAAGCAATTAAGCCTAATAATCTACCAGAATCCACCTAATCAATGGAAAATACCTGAAGCTGAAAGCCACATGGGAATACAGGAACTCGTAGTTCAGTAGAATGTTCCATTTATCGTATTCAATGAGTATTTATCATTCAGTTCACTCGGCTTACTCATCTTACTCATCTTACTCAGATTTCAATCTACTTAACCGGGAACAATAAGAATTTCACAGTTATGGCCCTGTTCAAAGCTCAGAATATTATCATTGAAAGAGCGAAACGAGCAACGAGAAAGAGGAATAGAAACAAAGCAAATACAAGAACATCAGAATACTTCTCATAAGTCTCTTTTATTCTGAGAATTCTCTAAATTCAAACAAAGAAAGCACCAGTTATGCGTCTTTTTTATAATCAAACGTCTCAGCTATCGGCAAATCATCAAAGTGACTGGGAAGTCACACCAGAAGTCTGCTGATCCCTCTATTGAACTGCGGGTAGTCGTATGGGATCTCTACATTCTGTACAAACTTCATATGCTTCTGATGTTGCTCACGGACCTCCATTGAGTCAAATGGGCCCCGCATATGCCGCATGGACCTCACGGCCCGCAGGACTCGGCATTACTTGGAATTACTCGGAACTACTCGGAATTACTCGGGATTACTCGGAACTACTCGGAATTACTCGGGATTACCCTCGGAATCCAGCTCGAACTTTTCAGCAGCAAATATACTCAACCTACAGGACCCAGAAGTACTTCAAGTGTATCTTATACGAAAACAACTTGGTCAAATGGGTAGAATTGCCGCATATAATGCCAGATTGAAGAGAAAACCTGTGGCTTTCCCGAAATCTAATCAGGATTGCAATATTGTAGAGATGAGCAGTGATGTGAGCAATTAAGTAGATGGCTCTTCAGAGGATGAGTTTGGAGAGAAAAACAGCAGCTATTGATTTGCTAGTTGTGAAAACAGTATTCCAGGGTATTTGACACTTCCTATGGCGATTTGTTCTTAGATATTGTATTGCGGCGCTCTGATCAGCCTATATAACTATGAAGTGGACTGAAAACTATCTAACTATAGCGAAATCTTGGATTGGAGAATAGTAAGGGATACTAGAAATACTAGAAATACCAAAAATACCAGAAATACCAGAAAATTGGGCTACCAGATGACGATAAGATAGCAATTGAGTGAGAATTGTTGAGATATTCTGAGATTTGAAAAGTATTATACTTCTCTTCAGCATTTATCAGGGCTTCTCGGTGTCTCTTCTGGTTTATCCTCTTCCTCCTATTGGCAAACTGGTGTATTCTATGTCAGAATAGTTCTATTGAAGAATATACACACTATTATCTTTTTCTTGCTTCCCGAGACTAGTTGTTAGAATATTTCATGAATTGGAATACAGTGTGAAGAAAAAGGTCCAGGAACTGAGGAATAACAGTTCTCAGTCTTTACCCTTGATAAAGAGGAACTGGAAGACATTTTCCTTGGTCTCTATATAATAGTTTCCAAGCCAGGCATCTTCCTATACTCAAATATTCGGAATTTATGATCTCAGATCGTTCCTGTTACATCCGAGATGTTCTAAGAGGTACTACAGGAACTTCTCACTGGAGGATGTTAGTAGGAGTGGATTTTAAGGCAGTTTCTAAGAGAAATAGTAAGGTAAATGGAAGTATTAAATGAGGAGACAGTGAGAGCAATAAGAGAGAATAATAGGTATAAAAAACCCTCCGGTAATATTTATCAAAGGTTCCTCAAGTATATACTCTTTTACAATATACAATTACACTATTTTATTCTAATATTCTGCAGTTCTACGACACTCTAAGTACCTGGGTATCTAACACTATAACTATCTAATCATCCAATAATCCAACTATCCAATTTTCCTCCCCGCTTTTCCCCTCCGTTCCGTCGTTCCGCCGTTCCGTTCCGTTCCGACGTCCCAAATCCCCCCCCCGCTGACCTTCACGTCTCACTTCCGTCCTCTACATCATTTTACTGTTACATAATCCATAAATAACTGCATCATACAACCATTATTAATAACACACTTGCCGCCTTTAACCACCTCACCAACCATCAAATAACCAAAATACTCCTAATTAAACCCCCCTTCTGACATATATACACACTCCCAGACATCTACCCCACCCAAACCACTCCTCAATCACTCATTTCTCTCCTACCTGAACTCCCCACACTTCGGGTCTCACCCCGCACCTTTCCCAAACCGAAAATTCGTAAATTAACACAAACACGTAAATTTCGGCATATCCGTCGGAATTCAAATTTATCCGTTCCGCGTTCCGCGTTTTATCCCGAATAACCCCAATTTCCCCGCGTAAAACCCCACTGTTCCACAACCCCTCTTACCCCGCCCGCAAGTGTCTCTTTCCAGCCATGCACGCGGGCTTACCGAAACGCGAGCATTTCAGACCCAGGAGCAAATCCGGTGCCTCCGGATGGTCCGCTATCTCTGCCGCCTATTCCGCCGCGGCCCGATCGCCGCGCCGCCGCAAACACGCAACCTACGCGTTCGGCGGAATCCTCCTGCTTCTGTGGTTTCTATGGGCTTCTTCTGCCTCAAATGGTTCCCCGGATTATCTCAGTTTCCTGGAAAATCCCGTTTCCGACCCGGAAAACGCGGAAAAACCCCTGTCTTTGTACAGCCCTGATACTATGTTTGCGGATATAAAGATTATGACTCCGACTATCGACGATTTGCCGTTGCTGCACGAACAACCACCGAAGAAACCTGATATTCTGAAAGTGAAATCAGTGGATGAACTCATTGATGCTGGCACTGGGAAGCCACTTTTCACCAAGAAATCCCTGGCTGATCAACAGAAAAGTGCCAAGAAAACGTATGAGCAGGAAATGGAGAAGTTCAAAGCTTCTAAAGCCGGCGTAGCACATCAAAACGCTCAAGCATTGGAAAGACTTGTATATTCACCAGATAAAAAACCTATTACAGATCGTAGGAGGAGAGCAGAGTTTGATTTTGATAATCCAGCAGCGAAAGGCACGCCGCAAGTCGTAGTAGTAACAGCTTTAGACTATGAACGATATTCTCTAAACCATTTAAAGCGAATATTAGAAAATAGAGTAGAATACGTATCTAAAAGGGGCTACGGACTGTATATGCGGTATACGCAAACGTACGTTTCCGAACCTGGGGCGGAAATCCCGAAAGATGTAGATAAAGCTTGGGCCAAAGTGCAGATTATGCGTAATGCTATGCATGCCTTCCCTACCGCTAAGTATTTCTGGTTTTTAGATCAGGACGCGTTAATTATGGATATGGGATTTGATTTAGTAGAATCTGTATTGAAAACTGATGTGCTGGACAAACTTATGCTAAGGGAAACTCCCTTAACGCAGGGTCCAACTGGGGTTAAGACGTATAAAAACCAGAAAGCGGAAGACGTGCAAATGATTATGACTAAAGGGGAAACCATTGTAGACACTTCTTCTTTTGTTCTTACTAACACAGACTATGGGAGGACGCTTTTGGAGTTCTGGAATGAGCCGTTATATAGGAAATACCGAGGTTTTCCGTCTAAAGAGCAGTCGGCGCTGTCACATTTGCTGCAGTGGCATCCTGTGCTGTTATCGCGGTTTGCGCTGGTTCCTCCGCGTACTTTGGCGAGTAAATATGGTGTAGAAGTGTTGGAAGGAGGGCCTGCAGACAAGGTTCACTATGCCAAGGGGGATCCTGTAGTAGTTTTGAAGGATTGTGAGTTGGCAGGGAACTGTTTAGAGGAGTTTGATAAGTACTGGAAGATTTTGCGTCCTGGTAGTTTAGGAGAGGCGCCTACTCCGAAGGGAGGGAAGGCTGAGAAGGCGGAGAAAGTAGGAGAAAAGGTGGAGAAAGTAGGAGAAAAGGCGGAGAAAGTAGGAGAAAAGGTAGAGAAAGTAGGAGAAAAGGTGGAGAAAGTAGGAGAAAAGACGGATAAACCAGTAGAGAAAACAGGTGAGACGAATAGTAAAGCTGAAGGACCGGCAAAGCAAGATCAAAAAGCTCAGCCAGGCCAGGGAGACCAGAAAGCTGAAAGTCCTCAGAAAGGCCAGGGAAAAATCAGAGAACCAACTGAGGAAGAAGTGAAAGCTGCACAGAAAGCTGCAGCGAAAATGGTAGCAGATAGAAAAGCTCAGGCTGCTCATGCTGCTCAGTAAATAGTTTCTCATTGGTTAGAAGAGTGAATAAAAGTGGGCTGGTTTGATATATCATTGAGTATTTAGCGAAGCAAGTTTGTATGAAGTAAAGAAGCAAGCAAATTATTATCAAGCGCTTCCATTTCAGTAGAATTATGGTGTGTTGGAGGTTGTAAGTACTGGTAGGATGTTATTCAGTTGATGTTGTACTACTATTAATAGTAGGGTAGTGGGATATTAGGATATTAGGATATTAGGATATCAGGATATTAGGATATTAGGATATTAGGATATTAGGATATTAGGATATTAGGATATTAGGATATTAGGAAGATTCATATTCTTATTATTTTTATTCTTTCAAGTTTTACTGTTCTTACTATTCTTGAGATTCTTACTATTCCTACTATTCTTACTATTCTTATTATTCTTACTATTCTTACTATTCTTACTATTCTTACTATTCTTACTACTCCTGATATACTCAGAACTCTTATTATCCTAATTTTCCCATTCATTCCGTATCTTCTATAGCAATTTCCTCACTTTTCATTTCCTCCTTTCTCCTTTCTCCTTTTTCCTTTCTCCTTTTTCCTTTCTCCTTTTTCCTTTCTCCTTTTTCCTTTCTCCTTTCTCCTTTCTCCTTTCTCCTTTCTCCTTTCTCCTTTCTACTGTCTGCAATTCCAACACAACTAGAAACCTCCTGAGACTTTGGTGGAATTAATTGCAGCTCATTTGTGTGGCCTCAGCCAGTTACCGCTGCTTTTACTGCCTTTCTGCCTTCGTATTTCCTCGATCCAAGATTGTAGACGAGAATTTCAAGATGAGGATGAGAAACTCAAGAATGAGGATGAGAAACTGAAGATGGAAGATTCAGGCAGTGTAGTATGGGGTTCAGAGTGGAGTAGAGTAGAATAAAATAGAGTAGAGTAGAGTAGAGTAGAGTAGAGTGGAATAGAGTAGAAGACTCTTGTAGTACTGTAGTACTGTAGTACTGTAGTACTGTAGTACTGTAATACAGGACCTCATCCCTTTTATTCCTAATTTTCTTTTAATTCCCTCCTCCTTTTCCTCCTCTTCCTCCTCCTCCCCCTCCTCCTACTATCATATAAATTATTACCATTTTTAATCCCTCCTCTCTACTCTCTACTCTCTACTCTCTACCCCCTCCTACACTATACATTACTATATCCCACACATCCTCCTCTCCTCCTCTCCTCCTCTCCTCCTCTCCTCCTCTCCTCCCTTCCTTCCTACCCTCTTTTCCTCTACAATTCTCCACTCGGCCCAGCTTCCTGCTCAGGCCTTTCAGAATCAGGCTGAACTGACAAAATAGTCGATTCCTGATTCTTCGCTTCGTCTACAGCCATTCGCTCTTCTAATACCCTCAGCGCCACAGCTCTCCGCCTCTCAGCAGCACTCAAATTCGACTGGCCAGCCCGCTGCTGAGAATTCAACCGAGCTTCCGCTCGCAGATTCCCCTCAGCAACTTCCCCATCTTGGAAAGGCTCAATCAACCCAATAAGCACTGCAAATCGGTACCCAGCATTGAAAATCGGCTCTAAAAATGGGGAAATCGCATTGGGGAAAAAACTTACTAAGGAAAACGTATCTGAAGCATCCCCTCTTACTATAGTAGCTCCTGAACCACTCGGGCTGGGCCCAAGCATAGGAACTGCATAGGACGTTTGGAAGAATCGCAGGTACACCCAGGCAGTGTAGAAACCTGCGAGGGCCAGTGTGATGTACAGAATTTGCTTTAGAACTATAGAAAGGATAGTATAGTAAGCTAAGAAGATGACTACGAGTCTTTTAAGACGAAATTTTACGATTCCTCGGAATAATTTGAGGTTATGCTCGGCTAAAAGTTGTTTACAAACCACAAATAAGGCTAAATGGAGCCCAAATCCGCCGTTAATCGGGAAAGCCGCCCATTCGGGCCGCTGGAACAAAACGGCAGCTAAGAGAACGGCAAACATTGCCGATAAATTAGAAATCCCGCTTACAATTGCAATGAACTTCACAGTCTCTGCCGAACCCCACGTGTGCTCGCAGTACCGGAAACCATAGAAAAACACCGCAGCAGTAAAACAGAATCCTGGCAGCGTCGTTTCCACAAAGGAAGTTGTAAAGAAAACCCAGGGATGCGTAAAAGCCGAGTGAGGAACGAGACGGAGCCATGGCATTACGTAATCGGCCGGATTTCGGCCCGCCGCGGCTTCCGGGTGTTCCTGGGAGTCTTTGTGGTATAAAGAAAAACGTTCTATAGCCGATAGGCCGGATAGAAACACCAGGAGCAGCAGAGAAGCTCGGGTAGCTGGAGGGATGCTGACGCGTAATGGTGAAGTGAGCAGAGACATTGTAAGAGTCAGAAAACGCTTTATAGGGGGGTCCAGAGTGAACAGCTTTTGCCAGGGGTTTATGAGGGGTTCATGGGGGGTGGGTTTGGTAGGGTTTGATAGATTTTTAGTATAGAAATGGTGGAATTCTGTTAGTTTAATTGTTGATTGTCAATTGGAATATGGGATTTCAATGAGAAGAGCGTAATCTCGGGTATTCCCGAATAGGCCGAGATTCATGCGGGTTGATGCAGAGGAGATGCAAGTTTCCGAAATAGGTAGGGGCTGGTTTTAACGTTCGGGTCGTTAAACTCTAATGCGAGTGAAAACCTTAGCTCAACGTTAGATCGAACTTTAATTGGAACTTTAATTGGCAAAAACACCAAACTTGATATTCGACGAAAAAAACAGCGTGCCGTTCCTAGTCGTTCAGTGGGTGTTCTTGTGTGATAAAAGGTGCTTCAAATGATTCCTACGCTCCCCTTGTGCATCCCCTCAGTATTACAGCTTAGCATCCGCACCTGGCGTTGTTCTAGTGACTGTCCCGCTGTCTCTAAACAGACCCCCTCATCCCGGAAACAGCCAACAAAGACTCACACCTGATATGAGACGATTTTAGGTATCGGCGATGCTGATTCAACCGGGCGATGAGGAGGAAAAATTACAGTGAAAACAGCTATTGAAAGGTAATAAAAGGCTGAAAAATGTTGCCAAAATACTTTTATTCACTTATTCTGTCTTTTCTCAGTGGGTTCCCTCCCTGTAGACACCGCAAACCCAGCTGTAGCCATTCCAAATCCCTTCCTGTCTCATCCTATATAATATTTTACACCTCCAAGCCTCCCAGTCTTCCATACCGCATTTCTGCCTGCAAATTCACACTTTCCAGCATCCCAGCCGCTAATTCTGACGTCCCTGCATTCTTATCTCCGATTTCCCGTACTATCCCACCCCTTTCAGGGTCCTTTCCCGCTTTTTTCCCCCATTCTTTTCCCTCTTTTCCCACTTTTCCCACCCCTTTGCCTCTCCTTCCGGCTTCTTCGGCCTCATTTGCTAAGCCACACTTGGTGTCTTCTCCCCTCGGCACGGCTGAAATTCGGGAAAAATCGCGTCTTAAACTGAATGCAGTGTGCGTCGTTTTCGCTCAAATTTATTGCTGATTTCAGTTAAAACACGGAAAATCTAAACATAACATTATCGTCATACATTTTGGCTCGTTTTAAACTTCCTATATACTTCATATATATCCTGTATAGCGTACTCAGTCCACTTCTGAGCCTCCAGCTCTATTCCAGCTCTATTCCAGCTCTATTCTAGCCCAATATCTGCCCATCCCAGCTCATTCCAGCTCCATTCTTCCATCCCAGATCATCACAGCCCCCGTTCCAGGACCCAGTGATAGATCAACCAGTATGCTCCCACTGAAACTGCGAACGGTGCCAAAACGCTACGGCTTGCTGGCCGGTGCTGTAGTCGTCCTCGGGTTGCTGTCGATCCTCTTCGTGAGCAGCGACAGCCACGAAGTAGTCCAGCAGTACACCGAGTCTTTCATGGGCACTGAAACGTCTGAGAAAGGAGGAGAGTTCCTGTACTTCAAATCCATCAACAATGCTACGCTGGGAACGCAGAAAATCCTTTTCGTTAATATGCCAAACAGGGATAATAAACTAGACGTTATGACTATGCAAAGCATCGTCTCGGGAATCACTTTTGAAACTCGCGACGGAGTTTTCCCCGACGATATGGATCCCAAGGGTTTGCCTCCAGATAGCAATTCCTACAAAGGCAAACACGACATCACAGGTACCGAGAAAGCCTGTTTCCGAGCTCACGTTAATATCTGGCGAGAAATGGTGCAGAAAAACTGGCAATCTGCGTTCGTAATGGAGTCTGACGCTACTTGGGATATTGATTTGAAAGGAGATATGCAGAGAGCTGCGAAAGCTCTTAATGAAGTTACCAAGAAATGGCCTGGATACGAACAACGTACGGAACCAAGCGAAAATGATCCATATAACATTGGCCAGTGGGATTTCTTCTACCCTGGATCCTGTTTAGATGCTGAGAATACCCTGAGGAAGGAACAGCATATACCTTATGCTAATCCTTTCGCTCCGAGGGATTATTTCTTCAATGGGAGAAATCTAGTAGAGGAACGCATCTGCCGGAGAAGTGCCGCTCCTATATGTACTACAGGGTATATAATATCTCAGGAAGGAGCCCGGAAGATGCTTTTGCATACGAGTCTTGATATGAGTTATGCGATAGACGAGCTGATCAGTAATCTGAGTAGGAACAATCTGATTGTTTCCTATGCTGTGTATCCTCCTATTATCCATCCCTGGGGATATCGGGAAGGGATTGGGTCTGATAGTAAGAATTCGGATGTGCGAACTATGGAGGAGACGCAGGAATCGGAAGAAGCGTGGCATGCGGTGTTCAGTGAGATGTCAGCTTGGGTTACAAGGCGTCATAACATCTATAAAGTGCAGAGACCTGTATTGGCGTCTTTGAAGGATCGATTTTTCGGTCGGAAGATAGTAGATAACGATGTTAAGTTCGTGGATATGGCTGAGAGGAAGAAGAAGCCTGAGGCTGAGAAGAAGAAAGATGAGAAGAAGGATGAGAAGAAGGATGAGAAGAAGGATGGAGGAAAAGAGGGAGCAAAGCAGGAGGGGAAGTCCTAAATAGGTTAAACCAGTAATAGAGGATTTCACAGGTTATCGTTAGTTTCAGTAGGATAAGCGGGGAGATGGACAGATGGGCAGATGGGTGGAATAACAATTGTAGGAGGTGCCAGTGGTGTAAGACGGTATTTCAGTTGAATTTTCCAGTATATTGGAAGGTTTCTGGGGGAAAATAAACTGCTAGAAGTCTTTCTAGTACCGTCTCTGTACTGTAGAGGTTGTAGGATGTGTATATTGGCCTGGGAGATGTTAATTGGAGTTTTAATTGAATGTACTGGAAGAGCTGTTTCCCTGTTTATGCTGTTTCTGTCATTTGGATGTCCTTTTCTAATACTATTGGGTGGTTTCTTGGAGTATAAAGAGCAGAGTGAGTAAGCAAATAAGGAATAAAGAGATGAGAGTGAGACAGATGCTCTGGAACGAGATATTTGGGTGGATATATTGCTGGTATTTGAGGAATAGTTGAGGAATAGTTGAGGAATAGTTGAGGATTATTGTTTCTATTAATTGGGACTATTAATTTAGGAGCTTTTCCCCGGGTTTTTCCCTGTGTTCAATTGAGAATCTCACATTATTCTGTGCTGCACCAGCTGATATATTCATTTATGCCTCCTCAGTATACTCATCTGCTTCACTGCACTGCAAGGCAGCTTTAGTAGCCGAACAGCAGGCATACAGAAGAATATAGAAGCGAAATAAAGAGGTTAACAGTGGTAAAACAGCAGAGTTCCTCGGCCGGAGTTCCTGGGACCGGTTCATAGTACTTAAACTATTCTTTTTACTGCTCCCGTCATTTCTTACCGAACAGACATCAAATAACAGTAAATAGTAGAGTGGAAATAGCAGGGATACACTAGGGATGGAATTATTACTGGAAAGCCCTTTCACAGTTGCAGGAAAAGTACTGGGCAGTCCTCAACTACAGGCGCAACATGCCAGGAATACAGCTTCGGCTTATATACGAAGCAAGCCAGTTTTAGTAGTAGTAAAAACAGAAAATAGAGCTCAGATTGTCATATGTAGTATAGAATAGTAATTCGGCAGTTCAGGCTCACCTGTGTGCCTAAAGTTTCAAAACCTGTCAACCTTCCAAGCCACGAAGTTTCTCAAAACCTGGCATAAAAAAAATTGCTAGTCGACCTTTTCTACAGTTCCTTCATTGCTACCTTATTATAGGCACAATTCCACTACTACTGAACCCCCCAAACTCGTCTTTTCCTCCATGGCCAGCACCAGCTGTCAGGAATACCTTTATAGTGGTGTTTCTTACTCATATTACTATCTACTCTATAATACCCAAAGCTCTGTAGTAGCCATCCATCTGCCATCTCTTTTTCCACCATAAATCCTGCAGTGGTTTCTCTACTGGCTGCCATTTACGCTTGCCCTCCCAGAACTTCTCATGAATAGTATAAACACCTTGTTCTACGTCTCTTACAAGTGGGAAATTGATATTCCATGCCTGGTGAAGCCTCTGAGCTGGCATATTGCCCTTCTCGCGATGAGCATAATTCAGCAAGTTCTGTTCAGGCAGATTCGAGTCAAATCTGTCAGGAATCTGCAGCACAGAGTTGTAGTAGTCAAAGATCTCCTTAGTGGGCCTGAAAATAAAGAATCCAGCATTGAAATAATGCAGTGGTCTAGGCGGGAATGTATGGTCTTTGGTAACAGCATCGGAAATACCTCCAAATACGTATTCATACGGGATAGGAGCCTCGTCGTTTTTCCTTTCATCCGGCTTATTCAGGGACTTCATAAGCCGAGCTCCAGGGTCTTCAAATACTGCGTCGATATTCTTAAGAATAAGCGTATCAGAGTCAATAAACAAAATCTTCTCATACTGCGTCTGTTGGAAAAGCCGCAGCTTCGTCATCACATCGTCCCATCGTCTGTCGCCAGCTTTGATCCACGGGGCACTGAGAAACTCTACAGGGATTACAATGATTCCTTCCTTCTCCATCTGCTTGATCATAGACTTGGGCACCTCAGGCGTCACGATAACAAGACTTGGGCACCTCAGGCGTCACGATAACAAGGAAAGGGTACCCACGATTAGTGCGGATTCCTTCTTCGTGCAACAGCTGCCATCCCAGCACCCGCGTAGCAACGTAGTACATGTTCTCTTCGTCAGTAGCGTTCTCACGGCCTGGTTGAACGTGATGAGAGAGATAGGAAGCGTATGCATACTTCTTTTCAGGAGCTGGTGAGTACTTCAGTAGTGCCTCGGGGTTCTGCACGACCCAGCGGTGTCCTTCCTTTCTGAGGGGCTCCTTTGGCGGTGCGCTGGCTGCCGGTTTCTTAGGAGCTGGCGGAGCTCCTGACGGGTTCTGCAGGCATAGGAATAGGAAAAGCAGTGCCAGGGCTCCAGCGGCAGCTGCGTGCCGAACCTGTATACCACCAACGATCATTATAGTACTGGGGTGTGACTATGAGGTACTAGGGGGTGTTCCTGGTGCTTCTTAGTGAGAGGGACCAGGTTTTTCCAGGTATTTCCAGGTATTTCCAGGTATTTCGCGTTGATGTCTCAATCCGCTTATCCTTCCACGGACTGGACTGGACTGATCTGATTTGATCTGGTGATTCCAGACGTTTATACGACTCTGTCGGTCTCTGCGTACTTCTGGAAGCTTTCCGACTCAGGAGTTTCCCGGAAACGAGCTGATCTAATGTATTTTTTATTATCAGGCCCCGAGGCACACGTAGAAATTCAATTCAATATTCAATGCTGGTTCGGCCGTCGCGACGCGTTCGAAAAAGCCTTCAGCCTTCTGGAGTGCCGAGGCCGGATTTGGCTAACCGGACGTTTTCGGACTGCGAGTTGCCTTAATGGGGTGTCGTGCATAAGGTTTGGAGGGCTTATATTATAGCTTTATATGGGAGTTTATAGTTAGGTTACCTGGGTGTGGTAAAGCTATTTCTAAGCCTGCTTGAGCCTGCGTGAGCCTGCGTGAGCTTGCTTGAGCCTGCGCAAGGCCGCATATGCAGTCTAGAAAGCTGCCCAGACAGCTAGTTTCCTGTGCTCTCTAGATGCAAAATATTTATAGTGACTCTAGTCCTTTATATTCTGAGCCTGCTGGATCTCATACTCTACGTCCAATGCAACTAAAACCAAAGCTCTTCTGTCAGCTCCGTGAGACCACCGTATCAGCAATCAGAGTTAGAGTTCAGTCAATTTATCCAAATCCTATTACAGGTGCCCAATGCGGCATCCGGTTTCAGAGCTAGCTCGTCCGTATGCATACACCCGCATGAATATTACCATTTAAGCGATAACCTGCAGGCTCCTGCACGTTATATGCACCCGGATCACCGGACGCGCACTTACACGTACGTACTTTTCCTACCAGCTCAGTAAAACCGAAGATGGAAGATGTCGCGTTCCTCGATATAACAGAGAATCAAACAGTTTAACTCGCGTTTCACAGCTTTGCTTCTACATATCAACTTGTAGGACTTTGTAGGACTTTGTAGGACCCTGTAGGACCCTGTAGGAATCTGTAGGACGCCGTCTTGGACTCTCGTCGATACTGCAAGATGAGTTGGCTACGAAGACCCCACAGTGCCGGTGCACTCATAGTAGCAACAGTTCTAGCACTATTTGCTATCTCTCTATTTACAGGACAGCCACTGGTCCAGCTGAAAGTCAGTGACGGCGGGGCTGCAGCGCCGTCTACGGACGTCAAGAGCGGAGACTCCGGCAAAGCTGACAGCTCCGTGGCTCCTGCGAAGAAGGAAAAACCCGCAAAGTACGCGTTTGCTACTTTCCTATCTCACCATCCCAAACCTGGCAAAGAGAAAGCTCCAATAGAAGAAGATATGTACTATCTGTCCACACGTGTTCTGGGATGGCAGCTGATGTACGAGAAAGGCGTGCGGTCTGAGAAGGGATACGATTTTATAGTCATTACGACTCCTGAAGTGCCCAAGCCTATGATTGATCAAATGGAGAAAGAAGGAATCGTAGTGAAACCGGTTGAGCATCTCACTGCTCCCTGGATGAAACCGGGTGATAAACGGTGGAGCGACGTGATGACGAAGCTGCGGCTCTTCCAGCTGACGGAATATGAGAAGATTCTGTTTATAGACTCTGATTCTATGGTTTTGAAGAATATCGATGGAGTATTTGAAGATCCGGCCGCTCAGCCTATGAAGACGAAGAACAATCCGGAAGAGATCAAACAGGACGAAGCTCCTTTGCCCAAGGAGTATATCTTTGGAGGGATTTCAGATGCTGTGAATAAAGCACATACATTCCCTCCTGCGCCTCTGCACTATTTCAATGCAGGTTTTTTTGTATTCAAGCCTTCTAAAGAGGTGTTTGACTACTACAACTCTGTGCTGCAGATTCCTGACAGATTTGACTCGAATCTGCCTGAACAGAACTTGCTGAATTATGCTCATCGCGAGAAGGGCAATATGCCAGCACAAAGGCTGGATCAGATTTGGAATGTGAACTTCCCAGTCATGAGGGACGTTGAAATGGGGGTCTACACTGTGCATGACAAGTTCTGGGAGGGCCAGCGAGACTGGGAGCCTATTGAGGAGCCTCTTGAGAAGCTGTGGTGGCAGAAGAGATGGCAGATGGATGGGTATTACAAAGCTCTTCGACTGCTTTAGTTGGAGGGTGGGAACTGCTATTAATTTATAGACCTAATTGAGTGATTTGAGTTGAGTTGGAGTGTAATTGGTAATTTGAACGCAGTGCGTTCGTAGCCTATAGAGATACTGTATATCAGAATAACTGCAATGAGAGGTCTGGCTGATTTGAGAACGTAGAAAGGGTGGTACTGGCAGTGGTTACTGGGGAAGTAGGGAAAATAGGAAAGTAGGAATGTAGGAATGTAGGAATGTAGGGATGTAGGAATGTAGGAATGTAGGAATGTAGGAATGTAGGAATGTAGGAATGTAGGAATGTAGGAATGTAGGAATGTAGGAATGTAGGAATGTAGGAAAGCAGGGATGTCTTTGCTGGAGTGGAAATTCAAGATTTGGGATGGTGCTGAGTGCTACTTTTTGGATTTAGACAGTTTAAGTTTATTGATTTACTGGTTTATTGGTTTACTAGTTTATCGGTTTACCAGTTCCTTGGTTCATTGGTTTATTGGTTTATCAGTTCTTTGATATATTTCCACCCGAGAGTCGATATGGTGGTTACAGTATTTCTAAAGCTGTGAATCGCATAACCAGATGCTGGCAAATCACCCGACGCACTATTAGTATGATATTTCCCTCTATGAACCAAAGGAGTTCCATTCTGGTCAGAGCATCGAACTCCGTGACGCCAAACGACTCACTGATTATTCTTCTATAGACTGAGCATTCTCATACGTACTGATCATTCTTCTTTACACGGTCTATTCCTCTACATCAGAAATCTCATATATGTCTCCTATTTACTTAAATTTATGTATGTCAAGTAGCTTTTCTTGCTTCTATAGTA
The DNA here is from genome assembly GCA_030579575.1 of Sporopachydermia lactativora. Lineage (NCBI taxonomy): Eukaryota > Fungi > Ascomycota > Sporopachydermiomycetes > Sporopachydermiales > Sporopachydermiaceae > Sporopachydermia > Sporopachydermia lactativora. The sequence goes on from JAKTRH010000093.1 coordinate 38,163, forward strand.
GAAATTGGCGATAACTGTAGAGTGAGTCCGAGAATGAGTCCGAGAATAAGTCCATTTTCCATTTTTCGAGCGATTTGGCTAGCAAGATAGCAAGATACCTCGTCAGGGCGAGTCCATTAATCTGTAGAGAAACAGTTACCAGAATTCTATTCCTAGCATGAAAAGGATAAGCATATATCACGTATTACTGAATATTCCTTCATATACCTATAAAAAGTTCACATATATTCATCAACCCTTCAATCCATCAATCCATCCATACAATAAAGGCTGTGAAGACCAACTTAATTGATTACGTAACATAAAAAGAAACATACATTCTGATTACGTAATCTGATTAATACAACATATAATAATGGATTTTTGGATTTTTGGATTTTTGGATTTTTGGATTTTTTCAACGGCCTCGGAGTACCGAGAAGAGCTCTTTTGCCTGCTTATCTTATCGACTATAGACAGATAGGACAACTTGGATGGTTATAAATCATGGTATCCAGTTTATACTCATCTTAGGTCGTATTGGAACAAAGTATACCGTCGTCTGGAGTGGTACAGAGCGTGATTTCGGCTCTTTTCCCAGCTTCTACCTTGCTTCTCACTCAATTCAAATTATCCTTATGCTTCCTGTAGGAAGACAGTAAACTGAATAGATAGATAATAGACAGTTCAATATTGCCTTGTGCAAGTTCCAAATCCAGTGGTATATTCAACGCATCCATACGCTTGCATTCACTAGCATGCCAAGAGCTATCAAAGGTACGTACGATCAATCTTCTCAGTCCTTATGCTGTCCTCCAGTTCCAATATCTATTTGATCTTTATCTACATATTTTGTTATTCTGTATGCTAACAACGATAAGGCGTATTGGTGGAATGGTATGTGTTGAGGTTTCTTTGTTGTGAAATAGTTGATGAATCCAGAGATTTCATAGATCTGCTGCTTTGGTTATTAAAGGTGTTTCCCATGATAAATGTGCTTCCTATGATAAATGTGCTTCCCATGATATTTCAACACTAATGGCTCACAACAGTCAGCTGAAGAGGATATCCCCTGGCTAAAGAGACATGATGTTGTGTTGATATTCTTATTCTCACTCGTACCTCCTACTCATACCTCCTATAGCAGAATACATACGTAGAAAACCTCCAACAGACTGAACTAACCAGCTTTACCTCCTACCAGTGACCCATCTATCAAAGCTCTGATCATTAAAATCGATGCTGACAACAACATGCACGATATAATTATCGAGGTATGTCCAATTTCCGTCGAGGAAGCGTAACTTGCGTAACTTGCGTAATTCTAACATTACAGGACCTTGACGATACTCATTTATTGATTGACAGCTCTAAAGTTGACAAGATCAAATACGAGCTGGACAGGCTGCTGGCAGAGAACACATATAACCCAATGGATGACGAGCAAGAAGTGTGAAGTTTGAGATCGTCGTATATCCAGCATGGATGATAAGTATGAAGGCTTATTTGATGTTTGATCATCAATGCAGTTAAATAAGGATACCATGGAGACGGTCTTCAGTTAAGAGCCCATAGATAAAACTACCAGTCATTTAGAAGAAGAAGAACGCAGTCCTTGAAGGGGATAACCAGAAGAAGTTCCTGTAGTGCTGTAGTTGATGTAGTTGTAGTCATATCCAGGTATGATTCCACAGCAACTACATACAGTTCAGCTACCAGCTATGGGTCAGAATGAAAGATGAAGTATCCTGATGACCAGTGAGTTTATCGAAATAAGGAATTCACAGTATACCCAGGTTCCTTCCTCGTGTGACCTTCAATCAGCGAAACGAATGATCAGTTTGAACATCGTTGACAGGAAACATTGGACCGTACAATAGTCGCTAGCTGATGTGCGAACTGCAGCACAACCTCAGCTCACAGAAATCACACAGTCATAGAGACGGATCAGAAAGCAGTAGGTGCCCTATGGCGGTATAATAGCAGTAGAATAGCAGTAGAGATGAAGCAAATAACAGTAGAATTCCAGCAGATTCAGCATACAACAGTAGAATACCAGTAGAATACCAGTAGAATACCACCAGCTTCAGCAAATAGCAGTAGAATACCAGCAGATTCAGCAAACAACAACAGTCTCCTCTCCGGCATCGGCATACATCTTCACTTTAGCAATAAAATATTCCCTAGTGCCTTCTGCATTTTGCTTCTCCTTTAGCCAGCTCTTTAAGTTCATTTAATAAAAGAACACTCTTCTATACTGTCAAAGAATCTCTACGATAATCCCCGGTACCACTGTTTGATAACCTCATAATACATTTCAATCTCAGACCCTTCTATACTACTATTTTTGCTACTTATTTACCCATCAAGTCGGTTATCGAAACCACCAAAGCGTCCACTTCCATCACATCTTCCATTTTCTCCTTCTGCTCGGAAGTAACAGCTTTGGACTTCATTTCATTGTAGTAATGTTCATATGTTTGAACCAGAAGATCCTATCCCATTGTTAGTATTGACAATCCTTATCCAAAACTCCTATTCAGTTTACATACCTGTATTCCGTCCATCAAGACATCCGCCAGTTTATAGTCGTCGAAATACGAGTCGATCTGTTGTTTAATCTCAGGGATGGCAACCGTACAATCGCTAAGCAGTTGCTGAGTGTCCTCTTTCACAGTATCCAAAGTGGGATTGTGAGATTCCGTTTTAATTATACTTTTCATCACTTTCTGGGCTGCCTCGGCAGTAAACTCGTGAATAGTATTTCTCAGTAGCTCTTGTAACTCCTATTATCATATAGTTAGAACAATTGGCCCCTCAATTTGCAAACAAAATATATAATATTCCATCCCAACTTACATCTTTGGCGTCAATCATATCGTTCACTACTTTGGGCACTGACTCGATTGCCAGCCTTTTTAACCCATCTTGAGTGAAAATAGTAGACACACCTTGGTTTTTGATAGTGTTGATAACCTCATTGAAACCCGAAAACTCCACTATGACATCTGATCGGAAGTAATCTGTGTATTCAATGTCAAATGACTGGATTTGATCTCTCAGAAACACCAAATGCTTTATCAAAAACAAGTATGCTTCGGGTTTCCCCACTTTGCTAGCATACAAATCAAATCCCTTCTGCAAAGATAGAATGCTGTAATGAACAATCTGATGAGCTAAATCGTCAAATACAGATGACTGAATTACAAATTGGAGGTTTTTGTTAGTATTACATTACGCTGTCAGTAATCCACACTGGGTTTCTTCATCCATTTCCAACTTTCCAACTTACATTGACCAATTGGTAGATACTCGACAACAGCGACAAAGCAAGAGACATCGGAGGGTACCAGCCCTGGAACAGATGCATCGAATCCAGTCCAGCAACATCAGAGACAGAATCCTCACGTTTCGTGCTTCCTACATTACCTGTTTTCTCATCTACGCTGCCTTTACGCGTCTTTCTTGCCCCCAGGTGCAGGTCTGCCATCTGGGGCACATAATTAAGAATACTCTCATCTACAAAGGCCTGGACTCTAAATACAAGTCTTGCCTGGACGTCCTGGTACACAGGAGTGAAGACCTGCCCGAATTTGATATTATTCTGCTCTTCAATAGAGAATTCAGTCGCGTCTTCGTCGTCTTCCATGATCCTCTGCAGAATAGACGTCAACTCGCACAACGTAGATATCTTAACTTCGCGGATAATGCGATTGCGCAGTGCGTCGTTCAGAGGCTCGCTCAGCTGATAGTACAGCTTGTAGAGCTCTGCCTCGCCCTGGGCAAAGAAATGAAGAAATAATTCCCTTTCGTCTCTACACACTTTCATTACATAGTTGATTTGCTTCTGAGCAAACAGAACCAGATTACTAGCATTCGCAGCTGACTCTGCCACCGTTTTCCGGATAACCGGTAGAAGCAGTCGACTCCGCAGATTTATATAGCAGTCATAGCACTCTGTCAGCAGGCTGGAGTACTCTTCCGAGTCCTGGGCTCTCGCTGCGAGTTCTGACGTCAACTGCAGTATCACAGGGGCCTGTCTGCTGCCGGAAAACGACGTGTAGAGCAGGGCGTCCTGCGTAGTGCTGTTAAGCTGCTGCACTGCTTTCAGTTTCGCGGAAACGTCAGCTCCAAGAGCCTTCAATTCCTGTGAAACGTAGCTGTTAATCAACGACAGAGCTCTGGCCATACACTGCTGGAACCTACTATCGTACAACTCTACGTGTCTATATTTCGGGTGTGTTTTAGTAAACTGCAAGCAGCGATCCAACTGCTGAAGCAGCTGCAGGAACGCTGGGCCAGTGACAAATTTCGACCCGGGGGAATTGAGTTGTTTCACTATAGAGTCTACACAGTCGAAATACTGTAATTGGTCCCCCAGTTCCTGCTGCAGCCCTGCCAGAGTGTCCTGGTCTCTCATCAGACGTCCACAGACGTTCTGGAACGCGTCTGTTTCCTCGTATACCTGGTCCAGCTTGCCGGAGAGGGAGCTGAGCATCGACTGTAGTTCTTTAGTCTGTAGGACCAGTTTAGAGCAGAAATCGACATTAACGTCGCACAACTCGACAAATTTATACCAGGGCTCGTGCAGCGTTTTCAGGCTTGTTTCCACGTCTTCCTCGTGCTGTGTGTTTCCAGGAATTGGGGCTATGCATTGTAGTTCTTGTGATGTGAAGGGATATAAGAGGTACTCAGAGGAGTCTTTAGAGCTGGTTTCTCGGGGTTTCGGCCCAGCAAAGCTGCTGCCTACTGACAGAGTTCTTCGGCGTTGTGTTTCGTTTGGCTGGTACTGTAGGGACTGTTGGAGGGTGGAAAGAGGAGATAGTTGTTAGCCAGAGAAATGAATGAATAGGTTATAGTAAGTATAGTAAGTATAGAGAGTATAGAGTAGTGCTTACCTTGCTGTTTGCAGTGTTCAGGGCTATGCTTTGCAGAATCGACTTTCCACGTGGTCTTCTGTGGTGGTGTGTAAAGGCAGAAGCGTCGGATTGCCCGCTGGGCGGCGCTGGGGCCGGAGAGTAGGGATAACTGGACAGCATATTGGGTGGAATGGATGGATGGATGGATAGTGTGGTAAAAGCGTGATTTGAGAGGGGACTGAGGCAGCCCTGGTGCAAATGATTGGTACAGGGAAGAGCCGCGGGACCTGGGATGGTGGGGATGCTTTTTAGGAGGTGATAGAGGTGGTAGAAGTGGTTTTAATAGGTCTTTTGGATGTTTGATTCCTACAGTTGCTGCTTATATGGCTGAACGTCAAGCGAGAGGATCGCGAGGGTATGGATATGGGATTATGTAATCGGGAGATGTGGGAAATATGGGATCACGTAAGCGGAAATTGAATGGAATATAGGATAATGTAAGCGGGAATTGGATGAGATCAGAGATGGGAAGAGAAAAACTGGCCTGCTGCCTACTGAGAGCTGATTTGATATATATTTGTTATATATTTGTTGTATATTTGATGTATATTTGTTGTTTGCTGCTTATTTGCTTGTAGTTTACTTGTTATTTACGTCTCGTAAACCATTGCTTTCGCTCAGGCTACAAGAACATCCAGCAGAGCTGTCCTATCTCAACCATTGTATAACGGGTGACTGGTGACTGAATAATCTCTCTAAGGAACAAGTATAAAGCACTGTGAATATGTAATATATGTAGATATCCTTTTTCGTAATCACCCATTGTATACCAGTGACGTCTTATCCCTCTGATACATTCCAAATCAGTGATTTGTAGGCTTCATGAACGCCAAACTAAAATCAAACCACCATACCCACTCCGCAATTGACTCTAAATGTGTAGGAAAGCAGAGGAACTAAGCAGTTTTCAAGCCAATATAAACCCAAAATATGACTATCGTTTCTTGTAGATGCAAGGCTTCAGCAACCAGTTCCCTTCTGGCTGAGCCTGTCTTTTCCGTTCCAGAGCTTCCAATGAATTGTCTTCTTCGTCATTAATAAATTTCTTCCTGTTGTTCTCCCGATTTCGTCTCTCCATTAAAATATCCATGGGAGGTTTGAAAAACTCAAACCGGATAAACATTTTATTGGTGTTGTCGCTTTTCTTATGAAAGAACCCAAATCTTTTAAGAGCATCAATGAATTCTTCTCCCTGGTCATCGGAAAATCGCGATTTGATCTCAGCAATCCACAGCTCACCTCGCGGATTGAGAATTCTCCAGGCTTCCTTGATGAAATCAAGAAAATTCGTCCCCATAAGTGCCAGACAAAAGATAACAATGGAACAGCTGTTGTCTGGTAGGGGAACATTCTTGATATCTGCTACAGTGATACGATCATTTACAGCTTTCAGATCAAAACTGTGTACCACCAGCTTGATAGGTTTCTTCTTTCTGTCCCGCTTTATGCTGGCATTAAACTCCTTGATAGCCTGCTGACTCTGGAGAGCAAACATCGCTTCTCCACATCCCATATCAGCAATAACCACTTCCTTCGAAGCTAGGCACGGCAAACCTCCAGGAGCTCCAACTGGCTTTTCCGTGCGTTCTTTCACAAGGTCTACAAACTTGTCAACTGGGTTTTCAGGCCACGACTGAACCTGATTTCGGAATCCTGTATGGTACTGTAGGGTTTAGTTAGTATCAGTAAGCAATTGACTAAGCATTAGTATTCTCACCAGTTTGTGCTTACCTCTTCAAACAAGTTAGGCTGTTCTTTCACCAGTTTCAACGCATTCTCGGAATTTGTAGTATACAGTTGTTCGTTGATCCATCTAAAGCGAGACCCTGAGAGCTTAGCCAGCATCTTTTGCTGCAGAGGAGTCAGCTTAGAATTATCAAACAGGGATTCTGGGGCTGCCGAGGGCTGTTCTGCGACATCAGATTTTCCTGAACTGTTTTCTGTCTTCGCTTTTTTACTTTTCTTGGACTTGGGCTTGGTACCATCGTTATTCGCTTCTCTTTCATGCTTTGACTTCATATCTTGTGAATCCTCTGCTAATTCTTCTTCTGCCCTTCGTTTTGGCTTGCCGCTTTTCTTTCTTGGCTCCTCATTATGAGTCTCGTCTGTCTGTAATTCTCGACTGTTATTGAAGCTTTCCTCGTCGGCTGACTTTGGCTTTCTCAGCTTCTTATCTTTCCCTTTCTTCTCTTTCTTCTTTGCTTCACCTTTCACGATCTTATTCGGCAAACTCCAGCCGTCTGTTTGAAACAACGCCATTTTGCTAGTTATCAGACGTCAATGACACTCTGCAGCAGTTGTGGAATACAAATTCTAGTAGTTACTAGTAATTAAAGGCCAGTTTTCAGTCTCTTTCTATAGTATAATGAGTGTAAAGCTATCAACTGAACTTCTTATCTCATCCCCATACAAACGAAAGAATTTTTCAGGTGAAGAAGCACTTTGAAATTTTCATTTTGGTGTAGTGAAGCAGATGAGAACGAATTTCTGGCCACGACGAGAGGAAAAAGACCCCAAAGTTCTCGGATATATTTAGTATAGATTAATAGTAGTTGGTTTCATTATATATATTTTATCAGCTTGATATATATAGAGAGATAAGGCTTATAAGAGGAGCTATGGGTGCCTCGTAGATCTCCCAAAATCTGTACCGATGATTTAAGTTGAGATATAATATGTACGTAGTCATGCATGTTTGATGCGTGTTTCCAAAAGAAGAAGTCATTTGCATATACCTGCATTTCACTGCATTTAAACATTATTCAGTCTGTCGAAAACCTCCGAGAAGGAGCAAATTGGGGATTCTAAGGTCCCTGAAAAGCAGTAAAAAGATATATAATGATATCAATATTGATATCAATACATATTTTATACATGCAGTCAGGGTTAGGGAGGTTGTGATTGCATTGGCGGATTTGATTGTCTCTCCCGGTGGTTGGAGAGTGGAAATTTCATAAGATGGCTGGGCTGACTATTGCTTAAACTATTGAATTTGATCAGGACTTACTGGTTTGATAGTTTATTCGACTTATTAGTGCTTTGATGTGTGTTAGGTAGTTGATTACAGTGCTTATAGTGTTCCTGAAGATGTAAATACATATATACAAACTAGCAAACGACTTCGTAGCAATAAAGTGATATTCTACTCCTTGAACCTCTTAAGAAAGTTATTCTTTTCAGTTAATGGAATGGCATGGCGTTCAGTGACTCCAAACGATCCCCTAGCTGTAATTCCGTTATCTCTCATGAGTTGTTCTTGGTCTCCTGAATAGTGGGAAGACAACTGAAGGAATGAGTTTCACAATATGTGTATTTTCAGCGTTCTACTCCTCCTATCAGCAGATGTTAAATTACTTATCATAGATCATTTATCCCTAAAAATGCATACTATTTTCTCCTTTACAATTCTCGAACCCCCACCAGATCAATCCAACTTATACAATATAAACCCCCCGAACAACCTGAGCTCCCAGTAAAACCACTGCGGTTTCTACTCATAACTACATAAACCACAGCCTTAATCAAACTAAACTCGTTCAATCAGGCAATACAGAGTTCAACCAGGAATCAAACCAAAGCACGTTGGCATCCACATGCTCCTGATATAGTAAATCCGGTGTCTTGTTGATTATGTCAGGCTGGAACAACGATGGAGCGAAATCCGAACCGGAATTCGGAGTTTGGCTGGACGCCGGTGTAAGCCCGCTATTAGTCTTTCTAGAGGAAGGTCTTTTGCTAATACTTGTATCTTTCTCACGGTTTTCACAGACTCTGCCAAACATGCCAAAATTGTTTTTATTCACCGCGCTGGAACCGTGGTCGATTCCAATATCAATCAAGGTGTTCATTCTCGTTTTAAATCCATCAACGCAAATGTGGTTCAGCATCTTTATCACCCATACGCATTCTGAGGCCATTTTCGCCTGGCCATTCTCCTTGTAAATAGTCAATAGTGCTAACCCTTCTCTTAATTTCTGCGACGCCACAGGTATATGCAAACCTGAGTTGATTAGGATAATACACACCATACAAATTTGAAATAGAAGTGCCAGATTCAGCCACCAAGGAACAAACAGCAGATTTTGGCTTTTCAGATTACTCATTATACCCAGCACAGCAGACGAATGCTGAATCAAAGAAAGAATATTACTGGAGTTGGCGTTGTGAAGGATTGCCGGAGATATCATTAAATCGTCTGGCAAGTCCACAAGTTTCAACAATCCGATATTGTTCAGCGACAAGTTGAGATCGTGATACGTCAGGTATACTTGATCTCTGAGCAGTGGTTCACAGTCCTGTAGATTTTTCTCAGTCCATTCCTCCCATTCTTTAAACGACGAGGTTATCTCGCTCACATCTGCATTCCCATACATATTACCAGCAATTTTCGCTAAATGAATCATAGCCAGGGCAGGTTTAGTAAGCCATGTGTCGTCTATGGCATCATTACTGAGCTCTGGTGTTTCTAAATTAGTTTCAACTTCATATGGCCTACCAGTTTGTATAGAATACAGTCTATCCCATATAAATACTGTCCAAAACACTCTTTGATGCTTCAGTCTTTCATAAGGTCTGACAGGAGATGTAATCTCATGCAGGGCTCTGTAGTTTAGCGACATGCCTTTCAGAATCCTAATAGCTGACCCAAGAGAAGCATACGAAGAGCTTTGCCTGTGAGTAACCCTCAAATAGAACGTTATAAGAATCCAGCACTGGATAAGTTCGCACGACTGCCATTCAAAACTCAGAGTCTGAACAACATCGTAGCCCCACTGGAACAGCCTGTGTTCCACTTCAAACGAGGGGAAATCCTGATTTTTCTGAAATTGAGTATGATTACGCGAAAACCTGATTGAAAGTGCAAGTACTAAATACATCATAGCTGTGTACAGCCCTGTAGACGACGCTAGAGAGTCTTCCTGGTCTACAAGCTCGTGCTTATACTTCTGCCACTGATCCCTGAAAACCGATTCGTGGATTATAGCAAACAGAGGATTGATATGTGTGAAATAAAAATCCAATAACGACTCTTCTATATACTGAAGATCAATATCAAGGAGACGAGGTGGTAGCTTCTTGGATTTTAAATACGGTTCCCCTGACATATTCCAGCCATAATACTGCATTCTGGGTACAGTCAGATGACTCCTTTCATCCTCCGGCAGTGATTTGAACACGATTTCCGCCAATTGAGTAGGCAATACCGTGTGGTACCTGTTTGACACTTCAATTCGGTAATTTTGAGTGCGAGCACTAGAAAACAGATTGGCAAACTGCTCAGACGTAACTGACTGTCTCCCGGACTGCAGCTTCAGCACTTTATGCTCCAATTCTTGATTCCGGTTCTCCAAATACCGTATATACTCCTCTTTGTTCTGTTTCTTCGGCTTCGATACACCATTAGCCGTAACAATAGAAGAAGTGTACGTTGAATAGTCACAGTGCTGCCCATGCCTGGCGCAGTTGCCACACGGCAGGTTCCCATCGCATCGTACTTTCCTTCTCTTGCACACAGTGCACGTCTGTTTTGACCGTGTGCTCTTCATACTGATTTATAAGCCGGAATACCTTCCCAGACTCACTTTATACTGTATTCCACGGCTATCACTGGATTTACCACTCCTTCCAACGGCTTGCAGAACATCAGGTAAAGAAAGAAATGTGACAGAGTGTTTAAAGGATTAAAGAGAACCAGAAAATACCTAAAAAAGTCTAAATATAAGCAGAAATAACCCGTTTTTTTATCCTTTCACCCCCCTTTCTCCATCTCACTGCTTTAAATTTCAATTTCTCAATTTTTCAAGCTATAAAAATTTCAGCTGCCCCACATTTCAGGAAATCGTCTCATAACAGGGGGCGACACGGCTCGAGAAACGCGTCCCATAGTGAGATGCGAAGAGAAAGGAAGGAAAGCCGGGGATGTGAAAAAACTTCCTGTTGATTAAATAAACGCGTTTATATGACTCTTATTTAACCTCCTTTCGTTGTATTTACTATTTTCAGGGGCTGGCTGCACCCCTGTGGTGGATGACTGAAACTGAGCCCCGCGGATAGCTCGCGGATATCCGCCGTCTCGGAGTGGAAAGTTTCGGATAGCTGCTCGGACCGAGCTCGGAAGAGTGGTTCGGCGAAGAGGAGGATATATGAGTAATGAAGGGAAATGAAAAGATATGAATATATGGTGAAGACAGTGGTATAAATGAGTGGCCAGGTGTCTGTTAGGATGCTAATTTGAAGTTCAAAATGGTTCTATCTGTCACTTTCAGCCGAACAGTGAAACATGTCTGTCAGAGGACTCATACTACAGACTCGGGAGGATGTACGATAAGGAACGAAAGGAGAAATCTGAAGCTATGAATTCGCATATTGGAAATCAGGATACAGATTCACAGTCTAGATACTCTCCGGAGCAAAGCTCTAGTCAGTTGGAGGTTGTATGCGAACCCAGCGAGACTAAAGAAGGAGAACCTGGTACGGGAACTGTGAAAAATGGAACCTCAGGAGGTCACATTAATGAATTTGATAAAGAAGAATTCCCAGATGGTGGATTTGGATGGTGGGTAGTTCTGGGAGCATGGCTTTGTATGGCTACCACGTTTGGAATGGTGAACAGTTTCGGTATTTACCAGGCTTACTATCTCACTGAACTATTCCCGAATGAAGATGCTTTCAAAATTGGTTTACTGGGTGCTTTGCAACCTTGCATAATGTACCTTGCGTCTATTCCTACTGGGTTTATTTTCCACCATTGGGGGGCTCAAAGGTCTGTTGCCTTGGGGGCTTTAATTCAAACGTTTGCCTTAATGATGATGTCTATCAGCAGCGAAGTCTGGCAATTGTTCCTCACTCAGGGACTGCTTTTCGGGATCGGTAGTGGGATCGTGTATTTGGCCAGTCTATCAGTAGTTATGCAATGGTTTAAGAAGAAAAGAGCACTGGCAACTGGTATCGCTAGTAGTGGTTCTAGTCTTGGAGGAGTTTATTGGCCTATTATAGTAAAACATTTAATTGAAAAGCTGGGTATCGACTGGACAAACAGAATTCTTGGTTTTATCTATATCCCTATTGGGATTCTCATTGTTATCTTTCTTCGTCCTCGTTTGAAGGCTGGTAGTTCAGCTTTGAAGTTTGCAGTACTCAAGGATGTTAAATTCCTCATTGTGAATGCTAGTTTCACTTTGGCTACTTTTGGATTGTTCCCGGGACTTTTTTATATTGATTTATATGGCGTGAGACTGGCAAATAAGCTGGGACATAGTTTGGTCGATCCTGACTATTTGGTTTCCATACTTAATGCTTGTAGTTTGTTTGGAAGAATTGTACCTGGGATTTTAGCTGATAAATTTGGAAGATTGAATGTTTTAATCCCTTTTTTGATTGTCACGAGTGTTACTCCATTTGCATTATGGCTGCCCTCGGGAAACTCCAATGGATTATTAATGAGTTTTGTCGTTGTATGGGGTATCTCCTCTGGGGTAATGGTTTCCCTGTTCCCTACTATTGTTCCTCAATTATTTGGGATTGATGATAACCATAGCCGACTTGCGTTCCTCTTTGCCGTAGCTAGCGTAGGATCGTTGTTCGGTCCTATGATTTGCGGAAGCTTTGTTCCCCTGTCTTCTGAAGCTAACAATAGTATACATGGGTTCGACAAAGTAGCTATTTTTATAGGTGTCTTTTTGGCAACAGGCACTGGGATCTTAGCAGTCTTCCGACTCAGTTTGGGTAAATTAAGGGAAAAAATATAATCAATGGAGACCTCATCAGCTACACCAATCGTACGCGCAAGAGGAGTTGGATACGCCATGACGTACCCTTTCAAATATTAATTAATTTCTTACTATTTAGCTATATACCTGTAAATAATGATCTATATCTCTCTAAATAAACTATACAACTCATAGTTCGGTCGAATCACCTCGTAGCTGTATTAAAAGCAAATAGCAGACGCGTCGCGTCGCGTCGTTAGAATAGAAGATGGGGCCATCGGTGATCAGTTATCGCAACTTTCAACCTTTCGAAAGGGTTTTGCTCTACGAAATAAAGTCTTAGAAGATCATGGAAATATAATCACCAGGTTTCTCCTGATTTCTATACTACAGTATCTTTATAAATGACGATATATCGGTTATTCCAAGCGTTACGCGTATCAATCGTGGGTTTCTATCCGCGGTGAGATGTGATGTATGGTGCCGGGCTGCTCAAGCAATAAAGATGCTGTGAGTAGCCCTTCAGTTTGGGATTAAATAAGAATCAGATCTGTATAATATATTCCTTGAAATTAGGAGATTTTTTAAATGTATATTTTATTAAGGAAAGACCCGTGTAGCCGAAGTACGTTACCTGATTGTTCGCAGGTCGCAGGATCTGCAACTTGGGTTGAATTATCAAGTGCATATGTTGATTGATTTGACCGAAAAGCCTAGGAGAAGTGCACTAGGTAGTCAAGATATTTTGAAATAAAATATACAAAAGTTTTATAAATATATAGTATCTATTAATAGATCAATCATACAGTAATTTACAACGTATATGAACCTGTAGTATTCAAATTGGTGTCATTGGAGTCCTAGAGGAAAAGACAATGGATTGAAACTTACCAAGAAGAGTTCCAAATGTTAAAAAAGCGGGTATAATTTGTTTGATATAGTATATATGAGATCAAAATCAAGTAAAAACGCTGCATTATATCGTCTCAAAGATTAGGAAATGGTAAGATGTGCTGTGCAAGCTCTCAAATCTTAGATCCTAGTGAACTAGTAGGTCTATAATGGATCATATCTCAGTATAGTGCTCTCTGAGCACGACAAAACTTTGCATAGGTATTTAGGAAAATATATACAACGAATCAATACACATGGCTAGTGTGTATATGTAGTATTGACAAATTCATTGACGCCTATGTTATGCCTGGGTGATAAGTTATGTATTGCGTCAGACAAAAGCAAGAGAACATTGAACTGCAGAGCGTGAAAACTGCTACAGATAGTTAACTAGAGAGAGAACCACAGCAAAATATAATACAACACGATTACAATCTAGATTTCGAGAAGTTATTGCAGAGAATTTCAGAAAACCCATCTACCTTCTCACCAAAGTTCGCTGCATTATACTTATTTCCTCGGAATCTGCAATGATAGTTCATATGCAGGATCATGCAGAATATTAAGGTTGTCTGCAAATATCATGCGCCTCGTACCCATCGGGAGCAATGAGTTAAAAGAAAAACTTAAGCATGAATTATGCATAACAGTGCGTTTTTGTATTAGATATTACGTAATATATATTTAAAGATTTAATTACAAATTGAAATACGATTTCCAAGTGATGTTTTATTGTATGAAATTACACAAGAAGAGAGATGTGAAATGTGCAATACGTTGATACTAGATATGACATACTATACAATTGATAGACATCGGGAAGTCTCTTTCCGGGGTTTTTGGCATTTCTCTCGTCGGTATCGCAATACTGAACAATTAAGACCCAACGATGAGGAACAAGTAGAGGTACTGAGTGGTGGCCAAACACCTTTTGACGATACCGCTTATAAAAGAGGCATGGGGATTTCCGCTGAAAGCATTATCACTGCGAATGATGGAAGTTCTATGGGGGAAGAAATGAGTGATCAAGAAGCTCACTAATCAGGCAATAGAATTATTAGGCCAAGTATATTCTAATAGCTCCAATCTGAACTCTAGTAGATACAGAAGAGTTTTGGTCAACTACGACTTCCAGGAGAACGACTTTATCCGTCATTTTGAAGAGCGTACGCCTTTTCTTGCCACTAAACGACGATTACGCTATCGGCGGCATTTAGCTACTGATCCTATTCTCTTCGGGACTCTGAGTCAGCTGGTAATGGTTACAAACGATCGAATAGAGGTAATAGATGTTCCACGAAGGGATCACATATTTTTGGCTCTCAAATATTCATTCAGGCTATCATATATCTTCTCTGTTTTTGTTGTGGCTAACAGTCATAGATACGTGGAATCAGAATTGCGAGTTAGTCTTGAAGAGGACTACAAGTCTAGGCTGGATAGTACTACTTGTTTTGCCAGATTCTGTCATCTGGCACTCTTTGAGGTAGGAGGTAACTACAGGGGTGAAAAGGTCCAGGGGAAGAGGCACGGATTCCTTTTAACGACTAGAAGAAATCGTTTGGGAAATCTTTTCGAGCTTATGCTCTCTTCAGTAGTCGTAGAATTCAATACTTTATTAACTATACAAGATATACGCTATGTTGACCATAGCAGTGCACCGGAACAGGTAGAAGCTGAAAACTTTTCATTTATAGTGAAGTTTGGAAAAGTTGCGTCGGTTTTCTGGGTCGTAATGCAAAAATATGCAAAAATATGCAAAAAGAGAGAGATACAAGTCCTGATTTCTTAGTAGGTAGGAGGTATGGTGGCGGTAGGGTGTGGTATGCATGTTTTGGGTTAGCTCAGCCACTTTTCCGCTCTTTCTAGTAATTTCTCATGCAGGTACTGCATATTTGTGCGTTTTCTACAGCGAGACTTCATGTCCTGTTTATTTACTTTTCTCATCGCCTAATCCGTCTGTTTACACGTAGCGACGGCAACGTAGACTATTTATTTTCTATCTTTTTTTGTAGATTTATGATTAGGTGATCGCCAAAATTTGGAAGTGTGTAAATATTCACCGACCGCTTTGGGATGGATTTGGTTTGCTACGACAACGCGCGACAGTTGAGTGGGCAGTTGAGCGTGTGCACCGACCATCTCCAAACGCGAAAAGGCTTCAGGGACTTATTAATATAAT
>JAKTRH010000094.1:0-53619 GCA_030579575.1 Sporopachydermia lactativora
TGTGCTTCACTCAATTGCTACCTTATATCTCATATTTCCTACTATTTCATGTCTCTCATCTATAAAACCGGCGATCTCTTTGCCCTGGCTCAAAAAGGATCCGTCTTGGCCCACGCCTGCAACTGCCACGGCACGTGGGGTGCCGGAGTTGCCCTGGCATTCCGTCGGAAGTACCCGAATGCCTATAATATCTATCATAATCACTGTATCTCAATTCCTTCCTCGGAAAGGAGCAAATTGCTGGGCACCTGCTTGCTAATTGAAGAATCTGACTGTTTGGTTGCCTGTCTTTTCACTAGTGGACGTTCTGGAGCTTTCGTGGACCCTCCGGCTGAGATTGTGAAGAATACAAAGAGGGCAATGGATGATTTATGGCGTCAGTTAGAAAGCAGGGAAAATGTTTGTAGAACTGTTTATATGCCTATGATTAATGCTGGGTTATTTCGGGTTCCTTGGGAGGAAACTGAGGGAGCTTTGAAGGAGAGTTTGAAGGGTGATAGGAAGATTGTAGTTTGTAAGTTGTAGGAATGTAGGAATGTAGGAATGTAGGAAGGTGGAATGGAGATGGAGATGGAAATAGGGGGGTTTAATGAGTAGAGGAAGAGAAATAGTGAGGAATTTAAGGGAATTTGGTGGAGGATACTGAGAATGGAGGGAAGAGTAAGGAGTAAAATGGAGGGAAATGAAGTAAAATCGATCAAAATTGAGAAACAAATGGATCAAAATATAGCATTATGAAGCAGAATGGAGAAAAATGGAACCAAAAGGATCAGAATGTAGTCGAATTGAAAGTAAATCATAACATAAAAAGTAAGAAATTGTCATTAAATAATTGAAAAATTGAAGGAATGAAACACTGGAATTATTGGAAGGACTGAAAGGACAGAAATGACAGAAATGAGAGGATAGAATATCCCAGTTGATGGTATAAACTGTGAAAACCATTAAAGAAAATACCCATAAAACATACTCTGAGAAGATCCCTTTGCTGGAAATCTCTCACTCTATAAGTGATCCAGTAAACTCCGTTTTTCCTATTCAATAAAAGTCTTCTCTAAACCTGTATAAGAAGTTTCCTGCTAAGATAACAGCGAAGATGTTGAGAAATCTATCGTGCGATAGTCAGAGAGTTCCCGGTGGTTTCCGGTGGTTTCCGGTGGTTCCCTGTGGTTACTGGTGGATTAACAAAGGCTGCAATACAGTGGGGGTTCTTTAGGGGTCTCTAGAGTTCTCTAAGGGTCTCTTGCACTGGAGAGAATTACGGATATATTAGGCTGACAGTGTTAGTTCTGTTAAAGACGTTGAACCGTCCTCCATTTTACCTTATTTTAGAGAAAAATGGAATGGAACGGTTAATACTAGTTTGTATTCTCACAGGTAGTGCAAGAGGGAAGTCTCCTGGGGTATGTAGTGATGGAAATGTTTGAAAAAGAAGGTATTCCTTGAGTGAATTCTGAAAATTGCTCTATTTTCTATTCCCTGCAATAGAAGTCTCATTTTACAGTAGTAGATTCCTGTAAAAAGAAGCAGACGACGAATATTAGCAGTTATAATAGCAGTTATAATAGCAGTAATGATAACAATTATAATAACAGTTATTTCCTTTTATCCTTTTGTTTCACTTTATGGAAACTATCCGGAGGCTAAAAGCACCTAGAAAGAGAAGAAAGAGTTAAAAGTATTGAAGTTATTATGTTATTTCTGTTCCACGAGCTGCCGTATTTTCTGCTGAGACATTCATTGGTTTGATATCAGTCATAAACCTGTTACAATTTAACTCGAGAGCAGATCTACTAAGCATATTACAGGAATTTTCTACAGTTCTAGCGTATCTGTCTTTTGGTAACTATATGAAAGACATTGACAATATTTTGGTTACTTTGACAACATTCTGGATCTATCGTTGTCAATAGTGGACTTCTCATTTTGATTCAGACAGTCTTTTTGCCCGGTTTCAATTGATAATTCTATCCTTTAATTGCTAATGGAATTTCTTTTGGTATACTGGGAGTATCCAGTATTGCTTTTAAAAGTATTTCTGCCTGATTCCGCAAGCTCGTGGGCGATTTTCAGAATGTTTCATTCACAGGATATGTATATATGATGTATCTGAATTTGAATCATCGGATCCTACTCAGTTAGTTGCTGATCTGGTTTGCTTTAAAAGAAAGAATGTTCTTGTTTTTCTTTGGTTTTATTTGTTTTCTACCTAAGCTTTGGTGTTTATTGCTTTATTACAGACCAGGCTTGAAGTCAGAGGTCAAAGGAATGCTATAAAAGGCATGGAGAATTGCTTTTCCTTGCCAATGGTTTTAGGGACGGAAAAAAGAGAACAGAGAAAATAAATGGAAAGAAGAGCAGAACTCAGAGGGTGGTTTTATACAAAGGAAAAGTAGATAATCGTCGAATTAACAAAGTACAGCTAATACGTCATTATGAGTTCTTGTGATTGACACCTTCAAAAAGAAGATGATATTCTTCATTTTGTCTCTTGTACATTCTCTTTTATTCCTACTGTAGCAGCAGTTAGATAGGCAAACTATGGAACTTTTAGGAATATTCCTTATTTATCCTGTTTTCCATGCCGAGTTGTCGATTTGGTTTCTACCCTGCTCATTTGTCGATAGTTTAATCATACTGGTGATTTTCTATTATCCTGCCCTTCTTTCTGTATATAAATAACTCCTTTATTTCCCATATTATTGCTGTTATCGGCTCCTTCTGTCTACCATTAATTCCTAACCATTTGACAACCATTTTCTACCATTTTCTACTATTTCAACTTCCAAAAGCGATACAGTACCTCTTAAATAGAAAAGAGAATAATCGATATGTTAATAGTCCAGTTGATTGATAAGAATGTGGGTTTTCTGTCTCTCTTTATCTTTTTTTCTAGCTGGTTCATGTTTTCCTATTTATTCCTGTTCACTCTTATTGCTTCCAGTTTATTCCTATTTATTCCTATTACTTCCAGTTTATGCCTATTAATTACTGTATTTTTCTATTAACTCCTGTTCATCACCCACCTCTCACCTTCCAGCTTTGCCCTATCTGTCTATTTCTAATCTCTATTATCAATTTATCATTTCCTCTCCCATTTCCTCTCCCCACATATCCTGTTTCCACTCCTTATATTATCCTCTTCCCTTGCCTGTACTCTATTCAAACAGTCTTCTGCCTATGCTATGCTTACTCTTCGCATTCCCTTTCTCTCCCCTTCTCTACTCTTCTCCTACCCCGCTTCCGCAAAAGCGCTCTCAATATACGAACTGCTAGCGACATATGAAAACCCTTTAAACAGGGAATTCGGCATTTTCGCATCTGCTACGCCTACAGAACCGACAGGCGAGAACGGCAATGACGTAAACTCGGCATCAAAATTCTCCGCTAACGTCGGATCGGTGACTTTCGGAACAATCGGCGGGATAATCTCGGGATCCCGAGCTTCCAGCTTTTCCCAGTCAATTTTCCGGAAAAATGGATGAGTTTTAACGCTTTTATTGAAATCTTTATCACTTAGCCGCTTTTCCGGGTTCTTCCGAAGCAATCTGGTAGTCAAATCCCGAGCTTCGGCAGTGAAATACACTGGGAATTTCAATTTCTTCGTCTTTGTAATCTTATCAAAGATTACTTTATGGTTATTCCCCGTGAAAGGCGGAGATCCCGTGAGCAAATTATACAAAACCGTCCCCAGAGACCAGTAATCTACGGAGAAATCATATTCTTTCCCTTGTAGAATCTCTGGGGCCATATATTCAGGAGTTCCAATGATTGAATTGAATTTTTCGGCTCCATTAGACGGTCTTTCGTCTACTACGGTTGTTTCTGCGTCTGCTAATCCTACTTTACTCAACCCGAAGTCCGTCAATACCAGGTGCCCTGCGGCATCCAGCAGACAATTCTCGGGTTTCAAATCTCGGTAAACTACTCCTACGTTTGTATGTAAATGGTACAAAGCTAAAGCCATTTCCGCCACATAGAAAGCGGCAACGGGTTCCGAAAAATACCGGCGTGCCGCTAAATGAGAGAAAAGCTCCCCGCCTTGTACATACTCAAGCAAAAGGTATATTTTGTTACTATCCTGAAGAGCGTAGAACAGTTTTACGATAAATGGGTGTCTGACGGCTGTAAGAATGGATTTTTCCGCCAGGGATCGGCCGATGGACCGTCGGGATTTTTCTACGTCGTTGGAGACGTACAAAGACGCCTTTTTCAACTGTTTTTGTGCGTAAAGTCGGCCGGAGTGTTTCTGTTGTACTAAAAGGACTGTTCCGTATGCGCCTTTCCCGAGCACTTTCAAAGGACGGAAATCGGAGACGCGGGGTACATACAGGTCGGCGGGGCTGGCGGGGTTCGGAGACTGCGAGCTGGCAGGGTCGAGGGGTTGGAGGGGCACTTCATAAGAGTTTCGGAATGACGGAGATTGTGATGGGACCGATTTGTCAAGGGAAAAGCGGCGCGGGACGCTGCGGCGGCGCGAGGCAATCGCTATGGGTCTGCTGGCGGGTGGTGCAAGCGGGTGGAGGGCCGCTGGGGATGCCGAGACCGTTGGGAGTTCCGGAAGGACGTCTTGGAGTTCCGAGAGTGAGAGGTTTGAAGCTGATTGATCAGTTTGTGTTGAGTATGGGGCCGGGCGGATTGTTTCTGTGGTGCCGAAAGCGGAGGAAAGACGGAATGCGTTTGTAAGGTTTGACACAGAAGTGTCATTAGCGTAAAACGGCTCGGGAATTTGAGTGATATTCGGGCCGTCTGTCTCGGCTTCTTCGTCGAAAGAGAAGATCGTCATGGCTGGATAAACCGAGCTGGGCGAGCCGAAAGTGTCAGGGACGGAAAGCCGAGGTGTGGGGTTTGTAACTGTGGAAAGCGGGAACACAGAGAAGCGGCGGAACTTCCGAGGAAAACGCGGGAAGCCGAAATCCGCTTTGTTCTGGTTTTTCCCCCACTATTTTCATTTTTTTTCCGGCCCGTGAAATTTTCGTGTGTTTGAATGCGAGGAGACGGGAGGTTCCGGTTTTATCCGATAAGGAAAAAGTCGGAATGCGGGATTGGGGGGAGATGTGATGTTGAGAGGAGATCCGAGGTGAGTTGTGAATGAGAGGAGATCTGATGTTAGATCCGACGGAGCGGAACGGAGCGGAGCGGAGTGGAATGGGAGGAACGGGAGGGATGGGAGGGATAAAAGGAATGGGAAAAAAAGCGGTTGTTGTGAAAAACAGGCTGTGATTCAATGGGTGTGAGTGCTGAAGCCTCATTCCGGTTGGAGGTTTGAGCGAATAAGCCTTAAGTTTCATCTACCAGTCTAAGTGCCATACTTCTGCTCAGCTTTCACGCCCGAATTGATCCGCAACAGTATTCGCAATATAATGGGATATGATAGTTGTAATAGCAAAACGTTTTCTTCATTTACTTCTTAGAAGAGTATTCACTCTTAAGTGAACGAACTAATTGTGAAGGTCCTGAATGACTTAGAAAGTCGTGGGAGGGATCAAAATGGCATTACTATATCAGTATGTGGTGTTGAAGCGGTTTTAACAATTTTTAGTTCCTTTCCAGACCTACCAAATCCCGGAATGAAAACTTATGTGACGAGCGATTGGCAAATCAATTTTCAAACAAGAGATTGACATTGCTTTCTCGCAGTATCACCTTCATATAGTACGTCCCTATCACTGCTTAATAACTCTCGTATTCAATACTACATTAGGTTTAGTACTATATTTATTTAGGAAATGCAAATATGCGAGATATTTTACTAATAATATCTGATCTCCCCTACTTGCTACAAGTTTTGAATCCTCGATACCCAGGGTTCCCTAGTTTACTGAAATGACCATTACCATCTCTATATTAACCTAACTTTTCACCTGAATTTCTAGAAGTATAATAATCATATATGCTATTTCTTTTAACAAAGTTTACAAATTCAATTGAGCTTTTCACGCTATATTCCCCAGTTTGTCATAGACATGAAGTCTCCGTCAGAGAATGTCATAATACGTAGTACGCGAGGCAGAAAATCCGTAGTACACTTTGATGGTTTTCTGGTGACTTCTACATAGTTTTCCGGTTGTTGCCGTCAGGGTTTTGGCCGGGAAAAGATGATAATAGTGAATTGGTTGATATGGGAAACGAAGACTTTGGCATTTCTGTTCGCAACGATGGAAGAAACTATGGCTGCAAATTCTTCTAAATTACGACATCAGAAAACCAAGATAAATTACCCATAGTTCTGTACTTCGAGACTTATATTGCTGCCGTTGTATACCGAGTTAGAAACTCGGTCCGAAAGTGACGTCAGGGAGACCATTGGAGACGCTGTGTGACATCAAAAGAGATACAGTTGAAATAGGAGCCGCAAACAAATTTCGACAAAAGTTTCAGGTTTGTGTTAATTAATTTGTCATGGTGATATTATAGAAGTGGTTATTCCGACGACGTTATTATCGGTTCCGGTGCCGTTCCGATTCAAAATCTGAGTAGTATTTTTAGTTCCCTCATTCAAACATAGAGTTTGGATTAACTGCGAGTTTTGTTTAACCTTAACTCTAATGCGAACCTTATATCTGATGTGGGTATACCCTAAACCTTAAATCCCGAGGTACGGTTACCGGAAAGGGTAAATGCCTAACTAATGTTTTCTTCATCGTTTCTATCTCAACTATTTCCCTGCATTTCCTTCCGCTTTCTACAATTTCTTCAGAATAATTGAAACAACGAGGGCATAGAAGGATCAAAAGGGTATCAACAGGCCATTATGGCAAACTCTCACTGTTTGCTCCAACAGCGGCAAAGAACTTTCCAGTTTTATACCCGAGTAGCTCCTGCTGCTTCCGCTACTCGCGTGCACACCTTCGGAACCGACGGAACGGACCCGAACGGTTCCGACGGGCTTATCGCTTCCGATTCCTCGGAATCTAAATTTCTCTTTGCCGGACTGACAACTCCGTGGGGTAAATTACCCCGATCTGTAGTTCTGCGCTCTCACGATATCGTTGCTATTGACGTGTCGCTGCCGCTTGATTGGTCCCGCATTCCGACAGGGAGATCTGTTACTCCGCTTGCCCCGCACGGTGTGCCTGAAAATTCGGCATCCGATTTGCTTGATTACTAAGCGTGGTTCGGGATGTCCAGTTTAGGCTTTAGTGGCACTGACGGAACGGAAGACACCGATGGTACGGAAGGACCTAAAGAATCTGTTTGTACGAGTGACATTGTGTCACCGAGTCAGGGAAATATGACATCTACGACGACTGCCACGGGTAATCCGATAACTCCCGATGTGACTTCCGGTTCCGGTTCCGGCTCAGGTTCCGACTCGGCTTCAGTTTCTTCCATGTTCACTAACTCTTCTGTATCTTCGGAATCATCCACATCCTCATCCCGGCTTGTATCAGCGGAATCCAACTGTTCTTTGGAAGCGACGGAACCTACTAGTAGAATGTCAGCCACAAACTACAGACCAGCCGTTGCTCTGCACCTCGGAGCTGGCGTGCATTCGGCTCGGCTTTATAATAAGTACAAACGGCTTTCAAATGCTGCTTGCCGGAAGGCTATGACTGTTCTTGACGGGGCTGAGCCACCGGAAGCCGACGCTGCGCCACTCAATCTCACAGGATGTGCAGCTCTGCGAGCCGCAGTTGCCGCTTGTGAGATTTTAGAGAATTCGGAGATTACAAACGCGGGTTACGGATCAAATTTGAATATCCGAGGCGAAGTTGAGTGCGACGCTTCTGTGTTAGTCGGCCGAGCTGCCAGCGGACCCGCGGAACCGAGTTTCCGCTCAGTTCCCGTGATATACTCTTCCGTCACGGGTGTAAATAATATACTGAACCCGGTTCGGCTATGTGCCGCATTACTGGCTTCGCGGGAGTCGCTGAGGGACAGCTCGGCATCTTCTGGGTTCCGAGCTTTCCCGACGTTGGTTGCCGCTCGGGATTTGCTGCCGAAGGATATGGAGATTGCTGGGAGCTCGGCGTTCCCGCTCGAGACTGTGCCGAATGAGCGATTAGTGACTCCGGCAGCTCGTGCGTTGTATTTGTACTGGAAAAGGACTTTGGGATTGGGTGACAAAAGCGGTGCCGAGGGGGGTACCAAGGGTGGTGCTGAGGGAGATGCCGAAGAGGGTACAAAAGGGGGTACAGACGGTAAAACTGGAACCAATATTGACAACCACAAAGACAGTAATTCCGGCAGTGTACAAACCAGCGGGAACATCGAACAAACCCTGGCTGACTTGCCGGAATCCGACGTGCTACAGCAGAAAGGTATTACTAGCGATACTGTATGTGTAATGTGTATTGATCGGCAAGGGTTTTATGCCGTGGCGAGCTCTTCCGGCGGAGCTATTTGTAAACGTGTTGGCCGCGTTGGATGTGCCGCGCTGGCTGGAGGCGGGTTTTGGGGAGAATCTTTTACATTGCAGGACGTACTAGAGACGGGATTAGATATGGAAATGCCGGCTACTGGGAGCGAATCTGGGATTGGATCCGCTGATGGATTACAAAGCCGGAAAAGAAGCGCGGATAATATACCGGAAAATGGAGAGAAAGAGAGTTGTACTGTTTGTTTTGCTACTACAGGGTTTGGTGAGGATCTCAGTGCGCTGGATTTGGCCCGATCTTTGACTAAAGATGTACGAAGAAGTCTGGGCAGTTATGCTACGAGGATTACGGATCAGTATAAACGACAATGCGGTAGTTCGAGTCCGAATAGGCTGAGCGGGCCGAGTGGGCCGAGCTCTGCAGCATTTGGTGGTGTCCCAATTCTACGGCAAACTCTAGGCGAGCTTGATTGGCTACAATTATTTAAAAAAACGATTCTCAGCAATGTTGAAGCAGTTCAAATACAGCACAAGCCTTTGTATCTCGGAGCTCTCGGCTTGGTTCGGGTTTCTGATGTGACGGGAAACAGTGTAAAATTAGTATTTGTTCACAGTACACAGAGTATGATATTGGCGTATATGGCGGGGGATATAAAGAGGACGAATGTTGTGATTAGCAAAAACAGCAATTCGTTTACTTATAAGTGTGGAGAAGTGAAGACGACGTCGCGGGCAGATAGCGAGTTATTGCCGGCTTCGAATTTGTGTTTTGGAGAGATTATTCTATAAACTCGGAGTGATATAATGGAAGGTACGAAACCCGGTGGAATAGAAAGGGCACGTCGGTTGTTCGGAAGAGAGCGGGAAGGAAAGTGGCACAAATGAGAATTGTTGGGCGGTAATGCCGATTGTGACACAATTGGAGTTGGATTTTGTGGAGCAATTTGCGATTTAATGGATCAGATTAAAGTTATTCCGGTTTTCATGTGGCACAAACGGGAAAACAGCGGGGGATTTTGAGATTCTCGGCTAGTAGATAAAAACCCCGAGAGATCATTTGGTGAGAATATTGTCAAAAGGCAAGATAACTTCGGTTTTAGGCTGTCTGTGGGCCGACAGCGGATCAATCTCTGTCACATGCATGCTATTTCGGGTTTTCTCCCGAGATTTCAACAACTTTGTGTTATTCTGATACCCGAGTCTCAGCCACAATCGGCAGGACACCGAGAAGATCGCTACGGCTTAACGATGATAATGTTACGCGTTAAATGATTGTTAACATAGTTTATTCTACTATAAAAAAATATCTACAAGTTACGACTGGGACACAACCTTTGCGGAACGTCAGGCCATTCATTACCTTGAAAGTTAGTGGCATCGGCAGTTGTGATTGTCAATAGACGGCCGTCTGATGTCCAGTTTTGATATTATATAGCGAATACCGCTGTTTGAGCTTCTGATAGTTGATAAAAGTGTCAAATATCTTCCTAAACAAGGTGTAACATAGCATGAAATCGTCTACGAACTACTATGGGAAACTAAGGAGTATTGCAGACTGCCGAAAAGACGCAGATTGGATTGGAATTTAAGCTGTCATTAGAATACGCTAGAAGCACTTTGATATATTATCCTACATTATAGCACTTTTCCGATACTTTTCCACGGCTTCTCGGAGTCCGCTTTCGGTGTATTTTGTTCCCCAACCGGCTTCATTACGGCGGTTTTCCTTTATTTTTTTAACCCGTCATATTCCTATGTCAGGATAAACCAGACATTGTCACGCAATGCTAAAGGCTGAGCCAAGCAGTACAGCCGTGTGATCTCATCGAAGAGAGCAACGAAGGACATATTAGCAGCTCAGTACTAGCCCAGACGACCTAATCTCATGATTGAATATCTATATACCATTATCAACTCTTATAGCTCCGTTCAATAGGCAAGTATCACCCATGTTTCACCGTGCTTTAAACCCGTCAATTGTTAATCCTCGGCTGACTGTCTTATGTCCTGCCTTGCATGTCACGCCGTCTGTGACATCGGACTGGGCGGTATGTGACAAACTTTATACATTTTAGAAATTCAAAGTTGCGCTTGAACGTAATGTGCAGCATTGAATCTCCACTTCCAAGGTCGTTTGAGAAAGGTAGTGCGGCTGATTGTAGAGAAATCGAAGTTAACGGTTATTGCCTTTGTCACGCTTGCTTTATATCGCGGGAGACCCGGAATAAGGGGCTCAAACTGATCCTGTGGCAGAGTATTACATTTTTCCGAACAAGCCGGCGCTTCGTGTAAACCAAAATTAGACTTTAACTGTCAATGCATATCTTGCAGTACATCACATATCACATGCTGCTTGTTCAGTTAAGCGGTTATTCATCATTCCGTTATTAAAAGGCTCTCCTCAAGTTTGTATATAATAAAAGTACTAATAAATACCACTGAACCAATTTTTTGAGCCCACGATTTCACGCTAAGTGCCCTGTTACTATTCAACTCATTTACGCCCACCTCACTATGAAAAAAAAAATTATTTGATGTATGCCTAAGTAATAACTAAATTTTGATACCTGCTAATTGAGGTTACCGTAATTACCTTTTCCAGGCTTGTTTGAAACCTCGTGCAGCGACATGCATGTCATAGCGTTGTAGGCAAAAAAAAAAAAAAGTTAAACAGGCGCCTCGCCTGAACACAGACGGTTTTGCAATCAATTGTTTAGAAATTTTCTCCTGTAAAAATAATCACCACAAATCATTAACCGCTGTTTTTTGTGTAATCAACTAGCTACACAATCAGTTTTGTGCACATCCGTTTATCCCGCGCTTCCGCGCTGCTATTCGGCTTCACCCCCACCATGCGCTCAGCGCCTCGCCACAACCCGTTCGCGTCCCCATAGCCGCAATGGCCACTCCGGTATCTGATAGCTTCGGCCAGATATTCGACTACACCGATTATGAAGTCCGAACTCTGCGCATTGTCGCCATCTCCTCGTCTTGCGCCTCAATTGTGGCTGGCCTCGCCGCTTTCTACTGGTGGTTCCGAATAGACCGCCGAAGGCGCGTATTCCGTCATCAACTCATTCTCACACTTATCCTCTATGATTTCCTCAAATCAATCATCCTCCTACTTTTCCCGGCCCGCGCTTTACAGTATGAAGATTTCTATTCTAATGCTCTATGCGATACAGTGGGGTTTTTCACAGCTGTAGCGATTGAAGGCGCAGATTTCGCAATTTTAGCATTCGCAGTTCACACAGCTCTCATTGTATTCCGTCCAGAAAGAAGCCGCGGAGCCGAAGGCGGCCTTTATCCCTACAGATTCGGCGTCTACTTCCTATCTCTTGCTATACCCATTTTCCTTGCCGGAATCGCATTTATCGGAGGCGGGTACATTATGGAAGTTTCCTGGTGTTATCTACCACCTTATCCGATATGGAAACGTATGGTTCTTTCTTGGGTCCCACGATACTGCATAGTAGTAGTCATCATCACTATATACATCTCTATATACCTCCATGTGGTTCGGGAATTCCATATTCTCGGTACCAGCGTGTCGAATTTGCACACCCCGGGTTTAGAAGTGGTACCCGAGAAGCCCAACAAGTGGCACAGCGTTAAATCGCAGTTACTGGATTTGTTTTTCTGTTTTAAAAGTTTTGCCTTGGCTTCCGATTTTGAAATTCAGGAAACTAAAGCTTTTGAACGGAATAACAATTCTCCGGAATCAGGTAATTCCGCTTCCGATCCACCAAATTCTTCTAATTTGCCTCATTCGGCACAACTTCGGACCCAACAACCGGATCTCCATCCGATCCCGCTTCCGACTGTAAATTCGGCTCCACAATCAGATTCCACACTTTCCACCCCTTCCGCTCCTCCCATATCATCAGGTTCCGATAATGGCACAAAATTTAATCAATCACCTTCCGATGACCCCTCACATAACCTCCGAGCCCATCTACAACAGGAAACCCTCGCTAAATTCTCTCAACGCCGTTCCATGATTGAAAAGCAAATGAAATCAATCTTTGTATACCCAATTGCTTACATCTTTCTATGGTTTTTCCCGTTCCTTCTCCAGTGTTTCCAATTCAACTACGAACAACGCCACGGACCGATTTTCGGCTTGGCAGTGTTAGCAGCGTTTATGCAGCCGTTCAACTGCACTGTCGACACTTTTGTATTCTTTTTCCGGGAAAAACCATGGAGATACACTTCGGAACGGCTAGATGAAGAAGCAGGAGGAGTCCCGAGGTTCCCGCATACTTCGGGAACAATCCCGAGATCTCGGATACCATCGGAAAAGAATAAGCGCATGTCTTTTTCCAGTTTTAAACTGAAGTTCGGGTCTCATCGTAGGTCCTCCGGATTCACAGATCACATTTCTCCGACGGATAAACTCCCAACGGGTTCTCCGGGTTCCCTCGGGTCTCCAGGGTCACCAGAAACGCCGGAAACGCCGGAAACGGCACATTTGGTGCCCTGGGCGGGGAAACATTTGTTTGGTTCTTACCAATTTCGGAAGATGTCTCGGTATTCTTGGAAATCTGTAAAATCTAATACGAGTTCGGGATTATCACCGCACAAAATCCCGAGCCGAGAAGGTTCCGGTTCTTCTCCTAGTGAGGGCGGAAATGAAAGCGGAATCGGGAGCGGAAGCGGAGGTGGAATCGGAAGCGGAAGCGGAATACATAACGGAACAAATACCGGAGTAAATTCTACAGACGGAACTTCAGTACCGGATAAAGAATGTGTATTCCCATTCGGATTCGGAGAAAATTCATTAGACGGGATTCCGGAAGACAGTGAGACTTCAACAGCGGGAGACGGAGAAGAAGACTTGGATTTACTAGAATTTCTACGTCGCGGGTATTAAACTGAAGGATATATGAAGGGAAATATGGGGATATGTAATTGTGATTCCGAAATTAACACCACAGAATTGAAAATTGCCGAGATTTATGTAAAAAACTCCACAAAAAAAAAGAAATATCTCGGCGTTTTTCCGGGAATTACAAAAACGAAGATGATACGCGATGTAGTGGGATAACAGGATAATGGAAAGATAAGATAATGGAAAGATTAAGGAAAACGGGTATAATTTATCGTATAGTAAGAGTAAGAATAGCAAGAGAAGTCGTTGGCTGGCCGGGCTTTTCATGGTTTTGAATAGCAGTAAAGTAAGAGTAGCTGTGAAGTGATAATGTGAGATTAATGTAGGAAGGAGGGAGGAGGAAAGATGAAAGATGAAAGATGAAAGATGAAAGATGATAGGAATGGGAAACACGTGGGATTTCCAAAGCTCGGAATTGACGTTTTTGACGTTCCTGTGGCTCTTTTGGCGTTGGCTTCTTTTTATGATAACAGCTGTGGCGCAGTTTAATGTGGCTGAGCCACTGCTGCGCCACGAAAGACTGTTAAGAGTGATGAAAAGCCGAACTCGTAGTTCAAATAGTGGATTTATTGGAACTGAAGAGGCGCAATATGGTGTATTTGAATATTTGAATGTAGTTGAATTGATTTCCTTATATTTCTAAGAGTAGATGAATCGATTTCTTTATTTTTCTTAGAATAGTTGAATTGATTTCCATATATTTGATATTTTTATTTATTTCTTCTTATTCAATTGTTCTACTGATTTCCTTATATTTGGTAGTTTTATTTATTTCCATATATTCAATTGTTCTACTTATTTCCTTATATTTGAATATATAATTCCATATATTCAATTGTTCTATTCATTTCCAATTCCTTATATTCAATTGTTCTATTTATTTCCTCATATTTCCAAGAGTAGACATATTGACTTCCTTATAATTCAACAGAAGAATCTTACAATATTCCTTCCTTATGCCTTTGCTACTCGGCAAATGCTGTGCGATCTTCAAGGTTATGTTAAGCCTGTCTGGTATTATTACTCCTCTTATGAGTGATTTCGGTGTTCATAAAACTACTCTGCTGCCTTTTCTATCTGAAAGAATTCTTTTCGGTGCCATCGCTGGTGATATGTTTGTTGAATAGCATAGATAAATGGATTTACTTATAGTTCTAAGAGTAGATTTATTGATTTTCTAATATTCTAAGAGTAGATTTATTGATTTTCTTATATTCTAAGAGTAAATGTATTGATTTTTTTATATTCTAAGAGTAAATGTATTGTATTCTTTATATTCTAAGCGTAGTTATATTGAGTTCTTTATATTTATGTTAATTTGAACGTTATAAGATGGATTTATTTATTCTTTATTCCTTCCTTCTTCCTTCCTTCTTTCTTCTCTCTATTTAAACCCATTTTTACTCTTCACAAACTTCACAATTCTCATATAATCTTTCAATATTTCATCCACTTCGCCCAGGGTTAATTTACTCCTATTTAATTCCCCATTTACCAGCACTTCTGGGTGCGTCTCGGCTAATCCGTCAATCACAGGAGCAGCTATTCCGCTTCCGCTCCCAATTCCGCTTCCGTTTCCATTTTCACTACTTTCCGCTACATCTAACGGCTCCACAAAAGACTTTAAAGACGTCGAGGAACTCCGAAGATGCCGAGTTTCCCGAATTGTACGGAACACGTGCGCCAATCGGCCTCCTGGCCCAGTTGTTTCCGATTCCGCTTCCGATTTTACTTCCGTTTTCCCTTCCGCTTTCATCTCCGTTTTAACCTCCGATTTCCCTTCCGTTTTCCCCTCCACAGAAGCAGAACTCGGCCCGAACCGCGTCAGCAAACTGCCGATAGATTTAATTCCCTGATCCGCGATGTCCGCCGGATGCAGCAGGGAAAACCCGGAAAGCGGCGTTGCCACAGACGGAGCGGAACCCGTCGGATTTGCCGTCTCGGCACGGGAAATACTGAGAGCTCTTCGGTTCCCCCGCCGGATCGGCTTTTTCCGCCCCGCCTGCCCCGCCTGCCCCGCCATCTCGGCAGCCACAATCACATCTAACGGCTCTTCTAATAACCTACGATCCGAATCCGGTAACTGCGCCACTTTTCCTCTCAATTCAGCCTCCTCAGCCTCAGCCCCAGCTAAATCAGCCACAGTTACCGTTCCGAGAAAGGACAAAGCCGCAGCCATATTTGTAAACGCATACAGCGCCTCACCTTTTTCCAGCTCCTGCCTGTTTCGGAATCGCCGAATATAGCAAAGATTCAGCCACAAATCTTGACAGAGTTCCGATTCGTGTACAAAAAGGTAAATTAGCAGTGGCAAAATCAAATCTGCGGAAACTTCCGGAGGCTCAGCTCGAGATTCGGCTATTTGCTGCGCCTCCTGCGCCTCCTGCGCCACACTAGCCAGTTTAGCTAGCTTTTTATGACTTTGTAACAAATAAGCCACTTTAGATGACGGAGATTTCGACCGATTCATCTTACGGAAACTCTCAGCCACAGTTTGCAGCCCATTTCGGATCCGAATTTCCGTTTCCGGATTCGCTAACGGCTCAGCCACATCCAACTGTACAAGTGAAAGTCCTACAGAATGTAAAACTTCCGCTTTCCTATTTAAATACCCATTTCTCAGCCTATCTTCACCCGAAACTTCCGTCTTTTCCGTCTTTTCCCTCTTACTCGGCCCTTCAGGCCCATAGAAAAGCTTTTCATACACAGAATGACAAACCTGCTTTTCCGCAACTTCACAGTAATTCGCTATACGCATTTCCTGCTGTAATTTCTTCTCCCTCCGTTTGTTGATTTCCTGTAAAGACATCAGCGGAACTTGGCGTTTTTTCACATCGAAATCCAGGGATCCTTTAACGAAAAGAGTGCATTGTTCATGGAAATCTAAATAGAAGTTCTGGAAAAGAGTGGAGATTTGATCTAAAGTGAGCGGAGATGCGTATTTTGGTTGTTCCAATGAGGAGAGGAAACTGGGAGTTAGTAAGGGAGGGGAAGGAGGGGAAGGAGGGGAAATAGGAAGAAATAGGAAGAAATAGGAAGAAATTGAGGAGAAAATGAGGAGAATTAAGGAGGAAATAGGTAGAAAATAGGTTAAAAACAGGGGAAATGGGGATAAAATATAGAGGAAAAGAAAAGAAAGAAAGGAAGAAATAAAAGAAATGAAAGAAATGAAAGAAATGAAAGAAAAAGAGGAAATAACAATAAAAGGAGGAAATAAAGAAATTGTAAATTAGAAGAAAAGAGAAAAAAGGAGAAAAAAGGAGGAAAAGAAGATGTGAATTATGAGAAGAGGAAAGGAAATATGAGGAAGAAAAGGAAGGAAAATAAAGAGAAAAATAGGAGAAGAGGAAGGAAAATAAGGAAAATAAGGAGAAAAATAGGAGAAGAGGAAGAAAAAGAGGAAGGAAAAGAGGAAGGAAAATAAGGAAAATAAGGAGAGAAGGCAATTAATATGAGAACAGGAAGAAAACCCAGAGAAGAAAGGAGAAACAAAAAAAAAAAAAGAGAAAAAGAAGGAGAAAAGAGGAAAATAATGACAAATAATAAGAATAAAGAGGGATCGCAATTGATATAAGAAGAGGAAGAAGAGGAAGAAGAGGAAGAAAAGGAAGGATGAAAGGATAAAACAATTAAATAAAGAAAGTGAGGAAAAAAAAAAAAAGAAACAAGAAAAAAAGAGCGAATAATTTAAGACGATTGAAATCAGCGAGAGTGTGAGAAATCAGATGAAAAATGGCATAGAAAGTAGGAAAATGGAAAGAAATGATAAATGATAAATGATAAAAGATGAAAAGATGAAAGAAAGAAAGAAACAGAGAGTAAGCAAACCAGCAGAGTAGAATAAAATAAGCAAATTATTCCACCATCAAACTATCAAACTATCAAACTATCAAATTACTAAATTATTAAATGATAAAATTATAAAAACAACCGCATCCAAACCGGTGAAAGATTGTTTTACATTGAACAAATCGGCCCATCAAGAGATGAAACTTCTAGAAGAATATTAACAAATAAACGGTTAAGATGAATAGAAAGTAAGTATAAAGTGAATAGAAATCAAATAGCAAATAAAATAGCAAATCAAGTAGGAAATAATTAGAAAATCAAATAGCAAATCAAATAGAATAAACAGAAAATCAAATAGCAAATCAAATAGAATAAACAGAAAATCAAATAGCAAATCAAATAGAATAAACAGAAAATCAAATAGCAAATCAAATATAAAATAATTTCAAAATAAATTATTAAACAAAGGAAAATAATCGGGAATTAATATGAATTAATATGAATTAATAGGAATTAATAGGAATTAATAGGAATTAATAGGAATTAATAGGAATTAATAGGAATTAATAGGAATAAACAGAAATAAAAAGAAAAAAAAGAATGATAAAAAGAAACAATAAAAATAAAAAAGAATAAAATAGAGATAATATGAAAAAATTGAATTAAATGTTCAAAAATTCAAGCAGATTTAAACCGTTTATCTTCTTATTGAACAAATTATCAAATAACCATTAAAAACCCCATTAATTAACCCATCAAATAACCCACTAAATAACCATCAAATAACCATTTAATACTCATAAAACTATCAAAGAAAACCCAAATAAAAACCCTCAAAAATATGGAGATTACGAAGATATTTTAATTCTCTGTTTTACTGAAATTTTAGCCGATTTTCAGCCACAGCCACAGCCACAGCCACAGCCACAGCCACCTACGCCACAATTTCGGAATTTATACTACATACTCCGGTAATCCGGAAATTACAGCAAAAAAACCCCATTTCCCCTCTAATACGCCAAATACTCACCTTTTAACGATTTCGGATAATTCTCGGGGTAATCTCGTTTCCGGTTCGGATTTCCTCGGGGATTCGGGCATTTCTGTGGCTACCGAGGAATCTTCTGTTGTTTCTGTGGCAGGAATTCCCGTATCCGAGCCGCACGTGGCATTTTCTTCCGATTTTCTCGGGGTTTTCAATTCCGTTGATCCCGTGGATTCCGTGGATTCCGTGGATTCCGTGGATTCCGATAAATCATCCGATACTGCCGTATTCACGCTAACTGCCACAGAAGGCTTTTGTGGCACTATTCCAATCCCCGTGGAGGCGTCACTCGGCCTGTCGTCAAACACATACGGATTAGGTTCCGTGTGGCTCGGCTTAATCGGCGGAGTGTGGAAAGACATGTTGAAAAAGAGGCAGGAAAAGTGGCAGTTTTGAGCCACAGGAGTTTTTTGGTAGTTGTGGCAGTTGTGGCAATTCCGCGGGGTTTTCCGATCCGCGCCCGCTTTTGTGTAATTCCGTCTAAAATGCCGAAATTCGTTCCGATTCACCCGCCCCGCTCCGTTCCGTGCCGTCTTATCATCCCCATTCCCGTTTAACTCCGATGAGAGATTCCTGTTCCTTTTCTGCTTACGTTATCTCTAATTTCTGGATATTTTATGATTACGGCATACACAATTCCTTTTCTCCAGAACAATATTCTGCTTACGTCATCCATAATTACACCTCATTCCTCCCTCCATCTGGAAATTTCTAGCATTTTCTTCCCGGGGGGTCTCCGCAAGACCTATTACCCAAATAGGAAAGCATGAGGGGTTAGCTACATGAGGAGACGCGAAGGTCGCAGAGTACCCGATGCCGCAACGCTTCGACGCGGAAACAGGAACGGAAAAACCCGTGAATTGGAACTTTTTCTCCTGGTTTTCGGCATTCGGTAATCAAAACGGAATACTCGGAAACATTGTCACATCCACAAATACAAAAATCGGCCCGAGAACCGCTCAAACTCCCGAGAACATCCCATCTCACCTCAGTTCTCCTCTCAGGCTTAGCAATACACGAAATATCCCATAAACCAGGCAATTCCTCCATTCCTTCATCATATTCCCCGTTATTTCACTCCTACCATGGCGTGGGTAGACTGGATGAGTACCGGAAACAACCAGAACTTCCCCGGACGGCTCCCGGGCCAGCCGAGGCCCCCAGCGCAGGTTCCCCGAAGGTATAAACGGCATCTTGACGTTCTAGACGGGTTTGAGTCCGATAGTGAAGGCGAAGACACCCCACGTGATCTGCCGCTGCTGCCGCGGAAGCGCAGACTCCTTGATAACTTCAATCTCCTCACGCTGAGCGATTATACCCAGGCGGAACTTCCGAAAACTGCTCAGCCGAAGCCCGAAACGGATTATATGGATACGAGTTCGGAATCTGTGGTTTTCATACCGGATATCGACGAATTTCTCTCGGAATCGGACGGAGAATCGGCCGGAAACTCGGAAGGAAACTCCGAAAGTGCCGATGATAGCACAGACGGGATTCCCGAAACGGATTACACAGATTTGACAGACACAGAAATAGACGTGGATTTCCCGCTTAAAACTGTATGGGACGATCAGCGGAGTTCCGAGGGTAAAGTTTACAAACACCATAAACACCGCAAAGACAAATCCGGCCGACGGCGCCGTCGGAAGCTCGTAGTGCCCCGTGACGTGCTGACATATTCGTGCGCTAAGGATTCGTCAGTGAAGGGAATAAAAGATTACGGCAAGTATTATTACGACGAATATGTAGGGAAATACTGGTCACTGATTCGCTACTACGATCCCTGGCAGGTTATTCTCCAGCATTATATGAAATATTTACAAACGCGGGCCGAGAAACCGGTCGAAGAGTTTGTGGATCCCGAAGTTGCCGACGGAGAGATGGAAATCGAGCCGATTGAGCCGAGCGGGCCACAAATGGATACTGCGGGAACCTCGGAAGGTTTCGGAAGCAGCGGGGCCGTTCCGGGGTATTCTTTGGGGTATTCAGGGGCGCCGGAAGTGTCAGGCGGGAGTCGCGGGTACGACGTATACGACGAGGATAGTTCTATGGAGATTGATGGGTGAATGTGGCTGAGTGTGGCTGAAAAATGCTGCTGGAAAGGTAATTAGTGTGGCTTCAAAGGCTGAAATAGTGGCGGTAATATACAGAAATGGCATTGGGCTGGGAATAAGGTGTGGAAGTATAGGAACGCTTGAAGCGTCTGTAAGCGTTTTTCATAGGTATAATGTGCATATTTGATGATATTTAGAGACTTTTGTATGACATATGGGGACTGTGGATGTGTAGGAGTGTATTTTGTTGTTTGGAAGGGCCGAGAGGACGGCGGAACTGCCGAGTAGCTTGTTAGGTTCGGTTGCCTAATATGGAAATTGGTGCATAAGGTTTATGTGGGTTTATGCAAGTGAATTATTCATGCGTTGAACTTTAAATCGCAATAGTTAATTCATTATAACAGAGTAAAAAAGTTGAAAGCATCAGAAAACAGGGATGTTTAATAAAATAACGGCAAAAAAATATCCCCGAACCATCCCTTTATAGCTTTTTCAGTCTAAAAGTATTCAGAAAGTCTTCTTATCCTCGTTTACACTCTTCGCAACCCGCCCAAAGTAAGCTCAGCCCAGTATTCAACCATTCTACACCACTTTATCGAGAGCACTACAACCCTTTGTCGCCATCCACGTATCTTACTTGCCATTTAAAACCCCCCATCTTTTCCTGGCAGCTTTCCAACCACTTCTTCCCTTTCTTTCTCCTCCTCTTCCTCTTCATTCCTCTCCTCCCTATTTTATATCACCTAATCATATATTACATATATTTCAGATTACCTCATCATTTACTCCCTCATCCAAATCGCCGAAATTATTTCTTCACTTCGGAACCATCAACGGAACATCTCGGATCAGCCGAAATCTCGGGAATTCCGGCCTCGGCTTAATAATATCCACAAAACCCTCAACCCCGCATTCCATCCCGAAATGGTAAGTACCCCGCAGACCCCGTTTTGCCCCACTTTTCCTCTCTTTCCACCCCTCTTACCCCTCTTAGCTCCATACTAACAGCCACAGACGGATGTTTCTCGGCTCCCGCCGCACGTGGCGAAGCTTTTTGCGCCCCGTGCGCCACTAAAACTTCTCCCGCCTTCCGATTACCCGCCGGAAGAGCGGAAAACCCCGACTATTACCGCTTTAACTCCGTTTTTAGCCCGTCTGAAAGAGGAAAAAGAACTCCCGGATTCGGAAAACTCAGCCACATCAGCCACAATCGACACAAATTCAACTACAATTGGAAATAAATCCACAAACCCATCTCGGCATTCTTTAGCCGAAAGCCGAGCTAATTATAACCCTTCCGCGGATCCACAAATTCGTGGTGATCCTTACAGTACAATTTTCCTATCTCGGCTTTCCTACGCCACAACGGAAGCGGAAATCGAACAAATATGCTCAAAATTCGGGCCGATATCACGTGTGCGCGTCGTAAGAGACACAGAAACTGGCAAATCTCGGGGTTACGCGTTTGTGGTTTATGATAGAGAATCGGATGCCCGAAACGCGGTGAAAGAACTGCACGAATCGGTAATTCGGGGGCGCAAAATTGTGGCTGACGTCGAAAGGGGCCGAACGGTGAAAGGGTGGTTCCCAATGCGGCTCGGAGGTGGGCGGGGTGGGCGGAAGGGGCGGAAAGAACGGGACGGAAGAGATGGGAGGGACGGAAGCGGAAGAGATGGGAGGGACGGAAGCGGAAGAGATGGCAGAGACGCAAGAGACGGAAGAGACGCAAGAGACGGAAGAGATAGGAGAGATGGACGGGACGGAAGAGATAGGAGAGATTCCGGATACCGAGGATCTCGGGAAGAATCGGGATCTCGGATCCGCAGCTCACGTGACGGGTTCCGCGAAAAGAAAGAACAGGAATACCGGAGACGCAGAGACCAGGAAAGCTCCTATAGAGAGCGCGAAAGAGAATGGGATCGGGAAAAGCCGAGTAGGAGGGACGGAGAGTACAGAAGGAGAAGAGACCGAAGCCCCAGGTGAGGAAAAAAAAGCGGGGAAAACGCCGGAGGAAAGCGGGGCTGGAGAGGGGCAAAGTAGGAAGGATTTAGTGCTATTTAGGGTAGAAACAATGTAGGAAAGTAGCGGAAAATGCCGAGTTTTTATGAAGAAATGAGAGATTAAGAGACTGGAGGTTCCGAGATGAGACGTGAAGTGGGGGGGAATTGTTGATTATGTCATCGGAAATAAGTACGATTTTAGCATACTTAGTAAACCCACATTATAGAAGTTTCTGAAGATGTACAGTGGTAGAAGTAGGGGTATTGGCTCTTAAGGACCTATTTGTTTGACTTACTAGAAGTTTGGCTTATATAATACTCTGCAAAGTTGGAGGAAAGGTGGGGCTGCAATTCCTGGAGATTATATTTGAGATTATCTAATCCATAATTCTATTTCTACTGTTCTTACACCAGCTGAGAAAGAGAGGGACAAAAACCTGTTTGAGACCTACTGAAGTTGCCATTTTGATATTCTGCTATTTTCCGAATTTACTCTTGCTTATTTCCATCATATATATACCATTTCTGACGCTCTAATAACACTGTGGATTCTCATATATTTCTCTTCACACCCTGATCACGTAATCATTTATTCTATCTCACGATTTGCAAGTTTTCATAGCAGATAGAACAGATTAAATGCGCTTTTAGACGAAATAAATCCTTTTACATCTGTTGTTTTCTTTTCAAAGAAACAGAAACAGATAGAACACCTGAGAGTCTCAAATAATCAATTTGTAGATAGATAATGTTTGCTGCAGGTATCTGCTGAAATATGCAAGATTTCCCAAAATAGATATACCTATAATTACCCCCTGTAATTGGACGAAAGAGTAAAATGAATGAGCAGTGAATTTATCACTTTATGAGCAATTTATTAGCACGTTTTCTACAAAAAAACAATTTAATAGTGTTTTCTTTAGGTACTGTTATTTTCCAAAGGCCAAAATCCAAGCATTTGGACTGATTTTCAGAGAATATAGAGCATAGAGGCCCTTTCTTGTTCACGTAATCCAGAATTCTGAAAACTCGTATTCGCTGTAATCTCGGCAACATATGTGAGAAATTAACTGTTAAAGAGACCTTTGGCCACTAATTTGCACTAAAAAGCTGACTTTAGAGCTTCTTAATAGTCTTAATATTCACTAAATATTTACGAATTGTTCAAATTGCATACAGGAAGGATGTTGTCTGGGTTACAGTCGACAGATGCCATTTATCAGCCATTTATCAGGGTATCACGACGTGAAACTCCGTTCCTGTGGCTCAAAATTGTCCAAAACTAAGCAGAGTTAAAATAGGAAGATTTAATACGTATTTTGACTTTACAGGAAGCCAAAAGTTCCCTCATATTTGGTCGAGAAACCGGTTGTATCTGATGAGCCGAGACGATCTAGTAATAATAACAGATTACGTGATCATAAATGCTATAAACTAGAAAGCAAAGTAAGCGTAGAGAGTACAACTTTTGCAGTTTTGGCTGTTCCGGAAGATCGAATTAATCACTCTAAACTTCAATAACATCCTTAAAT
Source organism: Sporopachydermia lactativora (assembly GCA_030579575.1). Lineage (NCBI taxonomy): Eukaryota > Fungi > Ascomycota > Sporopachydermiomycetes > Sporopachydermiales > Sporopachydermiaceae > Sporopachydermia > Sporopachydermia lactativora. The sequence goes on from JAKTRH010000094.1 coordinate 23,632, forward strand.
CTATAATACCCCTGATCTTCATTTCTCTCCCTTGAATCCCGTTGATACTCCGTTCTGATTTTAAGCAATTACGTCATCCGTAAATATGCTAAGTATGTCAGCCTTCCTGTAATTCTACAGCTTCTAAATGTCTACAATAAAAGGGAAAATAGACAGCCAAGACTAAGAAAAAGCTTTAAATTACCCATAATCAAATACCTCCACAGCAATTATTTACTCTCAATCATATATTTTAATTGTTTCCTGCACATTTCTGCACATTTCTGCACTTCCCTGCACCCTGCACTCTCATGCACAACCCACATTTTCCAGCATAATTATCACATGTACCCTTCAACATGAAAATTTGAAAAATTCCTTTATTCCGCTTTTATTCCGATTTTATCCCGACTGCTGCGCCACACGGAACTTTATCACCTTTCTAAAACGCCACACTTACCCCTCTGTACCCCCCTTTACCCCTCAAAATGGATCTAAACCCCTCAAAACTCGGCTCTCAGTCCTACTGGGATAATTTCTACGCCCGAGAACGGGAAAATTTCGAAGAAAATCCTCAAGATTCTGGTGAAATTTGGTTCTCGGAGTCCAACGCGGAATCCGCAATGATTCGCTTCCTCAATTCCGAGTTTACAAACACAAAAGAAACTCCACAAACTATCTTAGACCTCGGAACGGGCAACGGTCACCTGCTTTTCGCTATAAATGAAGAATGTGAATTCCCTAGTGAAATGCTCGGGATTGATTATTCTCAGTCTTCTATTAAGCTTGCATCCGAGATTTCAGCCACAATTGCCTCAGGCCGAAACCCGGAATTCTCCCGAGATCCGAGTAATATTTCATTCAAGTTTGTAGATTTCCTAACCGATTCCGTTTTTTTATCCGAAAATACCGAAAAATGGCATATAATACTCGATAAGGGAACTTTGGACGCAATTGCTCTTAGTACACAAAAATATCAATTTCCGGAATTCCCCGGGAAAGAATTCCGAGGCCCGGAAGCTTACGCGGCTCGGGTATTCCGATTACTTCGGCCTGGGGGGTTTTTAGTGGTTACAAGCTGTAATTTCACTGAAAAGGAGTTACAAACATTATTAACGGAGAGAGAATTTTGTGGTGGGAAATTGTTTGTGCATGCACGTGTTCCGTACCCCTCATTTCGGTTTGGCGGGATTGAGGGGTCGGCAGTTTGTACGGTGGTTTTTCGGCGTTCCGAGAATTCCGAGCCTCCTGAGCGGAGCGAAGGAGGCGAGGAAACGGAAAGAGCGGAATGAACGGAAGATTCGGAGAATTCCGAAGTTGCCGAGCGAAGCGAAGGCAGCGAGGAATCGGAGGTTCGGAAGAATTCCGAAGAATTCCGAAGGTTCCAAAGTTCGGAAGTTTGAGTTCTGAAGAAAAGGAAGAAACGAAAGAAACGAAAGAAACGGAGGAATCAGAGGTTCCGAAGTTCCGAGGGTTTGAGTTCCGAAGGATCCGAAATTCTGAAGGAACGGAAGAAACGGAAGAAACGGAAGAAATGGAAGAAATGGAAGAAATGGAAGAAATTGAAAGTTCCGAGAGTTCCGAAGAGTTTTGAAGATTCCGAACGTTTCGAAGATTCGGAAGATTTCGGAAGAAGCGGAATGCACAGAAAGAATGAAACTTACGGAAAGAACGGAATGCACAGAAAGAACGGAAAGAACGGAAAGAACGGAAAGAACGGAAAGAACGGAAAGAACGGAAAGATCTGAGTAATTTGGGCGTTTTTTGAAGATTTTGACAGTTCCGAGGGTTCGAAATGTACAAAAGGAGTGGAAGAAACGGAAGATTTGGCTTGAATTATCCGACGATTCGGCTGAAAGTTTCGGCATTTTGACTGTTTGGGCGTAAAATTTGCCACATTGCGGTACTTTTCGGTACTTTTCGGCAAGTTTTCGGCAAGTTTTGGCAAATTTTGGGCTAAAATTTGGTACTTTTTTAGGATTTCCTGGCATTTTTCGAACTTTTTGGCATAAAATTTGGCATTTTTTTGGCATTTTTCGGCTAAAAAATTGTTGTATTTTTGGATATTTTTAAGAATATTTCGGAAACTTCGGGAACTTTTGAGGATTCGGCTTAAATTTTGGGTGAAGTTTGGGTGAAATTCGGTATTTTGTGGTAGCTTTGAACAGTTTTCGGTATTCTTTTTCCGAAGATTCGGCTTAAATTTCCGTTTTTCTGGGAATTTTCGGCTGTTTCGGCTGTTTCGGCTCAAATTTCTGCATTTTCCCCGAAATTTCGGCTTAAAATTTGGCATTTCAAGCCTTTTTAAAAATATTCCCCATTTTTATCGGCTATTTGGCTTGAATTTCGGCATTTTTTTAAGACTTTTAGGTTGAAATTTCGGTCTTATTTGTTCCTTTTTGTTTCTTTTCCGCCCTTTTCGGCATAAATCTCCTTTTTTTCCCCTGGATTTCCTGGATTTCCTGGATTTCCCGGCATTTCGGCTTTTTCTTTCCAATATTTTACATTATCTTTTCACTTATTTACGGGGTATCGGCTTATAATTAGACAGATTTCTCCTTAAAACCACATAAATATTTCCATCAATATTCTACATACTAATTTATCTATCTATCTATCTATCTATAATATATACGATATATACGATATATATGTATATATTTATAAGTATATAAATGCCGAACTTTCGGCTTCTTCGGCTTTTTCGGCTTTTTCGGCTTTTTCGGCTTCTTCTTCCGCCTTTGCCTCCGCTTTCTCGGTCTTTTATGTGTATTTTTAATCGTCCAACTGCTGGCTTTTATAGCCATTTTATGGAACGGAAAGTTGATGAATTCGGATTTATGGAAACTGTGGGAGATGGAAATCCGGCAGGGAACATTTGGGGAAGAATTTTGTAGTGGTGGGTTGGAAAGTTTCGGTATTTTCGGCGTTTTCGGAGTTTTTTTTGGAAGATTTGGAAGATTTGGAAGATTTGGAAGATTCGGATTGAATTTCGGCAAATTTTTAGGAGTTTGTGGTGTGAATTTCGGCATTTTCGGCAGTTTTTCGGAAGATTCGCAGTGGATTTTGGCACAAATTACGGTAATTTTCCTCTTTTTAGGCATAAATTGAAATATTTTAGTAATAAATATCGGCTTTTCTGATATTTTCGGTATAAATTTGTCATTTTCGGAGAAAAATGTTTCAGATTTTCGGGGTTTCCAATAAATTTCTTACAAATTTATCTTTTGTGGCATAAATTTCGGCATTTTTTCGGCATTTTCGGCATTTTCGGCATAAATTTCGGAAGTTCTGTGTATTTTTCTAACATTTGCGAAATAAATTTCGGTATTTTCGGCACTTCACGTTGTTTTTCGGCATTTTTCGGCGTTTTCCGTTGTCAATTTCGGCATAAACTTCGGCATTTTTCTGCATTTTTCTGCATTTTTCTGCATTTTCCTGCATTTTCCTGCATTTCCCCCGCTATTTTCGGTATAAATCTCGGGTTAAATTTACCCATTATATTTCCATCTACATATACGGAACAGAATTATACGTGCGGGGCAAGCGGGGTAACCGGAAAACCCCCGCATCCCCCGCATCCCCCGCTTTCCCCGCCTTTCCGAACTTCCCGAATTTCCCGAATCTCCGCGCTCGGCACGCCACAGGCGAAAACCGCCGCGGAGGCTCAGAAACTCCGCCGTAAAGGGCAAATTCCTCTTCATCATCGGCAAAAAGCCACGCGGCGGGTGTCGTACTTCCGGAGGCGTTGCGCCACACTTTCCTAATCCGGTCTTTTTCCCTTTGTTTTTCCCTTTTCCGGGCGGTGCGCCTCTCAGCTGATAATTCCGGAGATTCATATATTTCCTCTTCATCTCCGAAATTTGCTTCTAATACTACTGTTTCCGGTGGCTGAGCCACGTGATGTGGCGCAGGGTTTCCGCAATTGGATTCTTCAACTTCATACGCCACAATTGGAGATTCCGTTCCGGATTCGCTATTACTACTAAATTCGGAAACTTCTTCAACCGGTTTGTACTCCCGAATTGAGCAATCCGATTCCGCTTCCGATTCCGAGGAACTTCCGGGTGCTTCTTCTACTGTCATTGTGACGATAATGTCTTCTGTGGAGTTTTCACTTTCTGTGGTGCCGAAAGGACGGATTGATTCTCTTTGAAATGGCAAATCTGCGGCTCGGAAGCTGTAAATGCCGCGTTTGCGGCGTTCCGAGGGGTCGGAGGATGAAGCATAGTTTGAATTTGTACCATTATCCGAGTTTTGTTTGTGATTATTTGAATTAATTCCGGCATTATCTCCGGAATCGGGCTTGTCATCTCCGGAATTTTCACTATTATTTCCGCTTTCTGCATTGTCGCCGTCATTATCTCCGCTTTCATCCTTATTGCCGCTATCATCTCCGTTATCCCCACTATCGTCTCCGCTTTCTCCACTTTTATTACCCTTTTCAGCCTTTTCAGCCACATTAGCCACAAATTTATCTAAATTCCGCTTCAATTCTTCAGCCACACTGTGGCTGCCAACCCGGAGGCTCAGCTGAACCGGCACGCCGTCTTCCAACCCCGTGACCAGCACAATCTTCGATTTCTCCTTTAAATCCACCCGCATCCCCGCCACTAACGGCATATTTAATATTACTTTTAGTGTTTGCCGAGCCCTCATAACAATTCTTCCGCGTTTGTGGTTTCCTTCCGCTTCCGCTTCCGCTTCCGCTTCCGCTTCCGCTTCCGATCGTTCATTCACGTGCAATTCGCCGATTCCGCGTTCTTTCCATCCTTCGGCTAAATTGCCGAGGTTTACAGCGAAAAGCCGAGCTGTGCATTTAAATAGCATCGTTTCCGCTTCTTCTCCGGTGGCTGTTTGCCGTTCTTGGAGTGGCGCAGCGATTTGTACGTATAAATCTTTTACATCATGTGGCTGGGGTTCCGGATTAGGCAGTTTGGGAGGCTCAGCTTTCAGCCATGAATTACCGGAAATGGACGTTGCTGCGCCACTGAAAGGTAAACCTGCCCCAAAACGGCAATTAGAGCCGAATTTCGGAACTGATGATTGCATTGTTTCCGGTTTAGCTTCCGATTCCGATTTCTTTTCCGGTTTGGCTTCCGCTATTGTTTCCGTTTTCTTTTCACCCCAACAAATTCCAGCGGAAATCGGCTGATTTTTTAAAGCTCCGAAAGGCGTTGTGGCGCCGAAAACGTGACGTTTTTCCGTTTGTGGATTAAAATTCGGATCAAAATTTGAAATTTCCGATTTTGTCATTTCAGCCACATTATTTTTCTTTCCCCTTTCGGCATTTCCTTCCTCTTTCGGCACTTCAGCCACTTCCGGATTTCCTTTTTCGGCATTTTCAGCCTCATCCGATTTTAAATTCTTCGCTTCTTCGGCAAATTCAGCCACAATATTACAAATTTGCCCGGCCGATTCCGAATTTCCCGTTTTAATAGCAAATTGCCACAAATTCCCATCTTCCACGCCTGTCACGTGCACAACCCGATCATTTGCCGAACTTACAGAAGCGGAAGTGCCTGCCACAATCGGCAAATTCAGAATTACCCGTCCGACTATCCGATTTCTCATAATAAGCCGATGTTTATATGATTTATTATTGTGGTTTCGGAGTTTGTTTATGTGTAATTCTCCGATTCCGCGTTCTTTCCATGTTTTATCCTTTTGTGGTTCCGTTTCCGAATTTGTCAGCGGAAATGCGAATAATTTAGCCGAGCACGTGAAGATTGTTTCCTCTTCTTCTTCTCCGGTTATCGGGATATCAGATTTGTGGAGCGGAGTTTCTATTTGTACGTATAAATCACGGGTTGATTTAGTTGATTGAATTTGTGGATTTTCCGTAGTTTGTGGAGTTGAAACTTCCGTTTTATCATCTTTGTGGAGCCATGAAGTTTCCGGTTTCGGCACAGAACCGAAAGCCGAGCCGAAAGCCGAGCCGAAAGCCGAGCCGAAAGTCGTTCCGGCACCAAATCGGGGTTTCCGAGGCTCAGCTGACGTGGCTGAATTTGTGGTAGAAGAAATGCCGAATCCGGCGGAGGCACCGAATTGGATGCGCGGGGTAATGCGGGGCTCTGAGCGGGGTTGTTAGTACTAGAATAGAATTGTGGCTTGAATTATTACTAATTAGGGTAAATTGTGGCTTATTGTGGCTTATTATAAAACACCAAAACATACCAATTCTACTCTTCTTTGTGGTTTCTTCCGTTTCTTCCGTTTCCGATTCTCCCGCTTCCGAAGCTCGGCGTTTCACCGAACCCGAACTGACGGAATTTTCAGTAATTGCCGACTTCTCCGACATTTCGGAAGTTTCGGAAGTTTCAGAAGAAGCTTTTGTAACCATTTTCCTAAGTTTTGTATACTTTCGGCACCACAAATACAATATACTTGTAGTACAAATATAAAAATTAACCCCGAATTGCAGCGGATGTGCCGATAAACCTCGGAAGAAAATGCGAAAACCCGAGAAATTCTCGGCTGGCTGATTTCGCTCAGTGTGGGTTGGCGACGGAGGGAGACGTGAAGTAAGGGGGAGAATATTGATTAGGTGATCGTAAATAGGGAAGAGTCGACTGATGAAGAGAGAGGAGGAAAAAACAGGTAAAGAATTGTCTGGGAGTCATATGAAAGATGGGATATTTTATGAGGATGTTCAAGGGGTTGTTGTGTGACAAACGGATAGGTTTATAGGTGAATAGGAGGGTGGTTAGGTGGGAATAGAAGAAATAATCCTTGACCATTAATAAGTGATTACGTGATAGGTTATTACGTGCGTACTGAAAAGTGTGAGGAGAGACGCGAGATGCTATTAAGGATGACGTAATCAAGAAAAGGGGAAAATATTGATGAAAAATTAAAGGAATTTAAGGGATTTAAGGAAATTCCTATGCTGGGTCATGTGATCTAGAACAGAAATTTTAATGATTGGTTAAACCATTTCCTGTGCTGGTCCACGTGATCTAGTACAGGAAAAATTACAACAGCTCAGTAAATGAGCCTTTATGAGCTGAAGTACTAATTACTGCTATAATTATTACCATAAGTACTATCAATACTATTATAATGATAATTTCACTATTTCTACTACATTTCTACTATTATTCCTATTATAATAACTACATTTTGTTACAATTTTGGTAGTATGAACCATTTATCCCTATAAATCAGTAAATCTCATATGAGAAATCCCATATTTCCATACTAAACTCCATCACAAACTTCTAATAACCCATCCATATCTCCTCCATCTACAGGGAAAACTACCGTATGCTATGTATTTCCCTATATATCCCTTCCCTGCGCGTTTACACAGTTCTCCGATCACACATATACCTAGAAATGGGCCCAATACCTGTCGATTCAATAGTTTTATCAAACCACGCTAAAAGCACACCTCCAGCGCTGTGAGCCGACGCGGAGCCGGCCGACGGAGTTGCCATCCCTTTGTACAAGTATTTAACCAATACGTCTTGTTGCTGAGCCGTGAGATTGCCGATAATTCGCCCGATATCGGCTGAACGGACCGAGTTGAGGATTTCCAGGACTGTAGTGAGATGTAATGTCTAAGGTGTTAGTAGATAAGATGAGATGAGACGTGAGGTCGGGAATGAGAGGAGACGTGAAGCTGAGAGGAGATGCGAAGTCCGGTCTGGAAGGAGATGCGAAGTTCAATCTGAGGGGTCAGAAGAGAGATTAAAAGGGAGTAAAAGCAGTAAAATGCAGCAAAAAAGTAGTAAAAAATAAGTGAAAAAAGGCACTTCTAATGTTGCAAACACTTGTATAGAATAGTGGGTGTTCAGAGTACAATTGAGAAGTTTCCCCGTCTCGGAATCGCTACTTTCCGCTTGAAACCGGGAATGTATGCTAATCTCGGAATGATTTCGGAATATCTCGGAACATATCGGGGAATTCGGGAAAAAATCTCAACAGAGATATTCGGAATACTCGGAAAACCCCCCGGAAACTTCCCGAGAGTCCGAATATACCCCGAATATCCCCGAAATCGGGAAAAAAAAGTGACATTTACGCCGTTTCTTCTCTCATTTCTTATCTCCAACCTCCCTAACACCCCCAAATCATCTTCTCCGTTGTTCCCCTCTCTCAGTACGTTTCTCCCCACCATTTCTGACAACTCCTTATCACTTTCTCCGTAATAAATACGCTCTACGTCTACTTACTTTTGTTCTATCATCTCCACCATAAGGTGGGCTATCTAAAGCTACGGCCAGGGCTTCCGCTGTGGCGCCCTGAGAAAGCAGAGATCGGACATTCTGATACACAGCTGAAGTTTCCTCGAAGGAAACAGGCGGAACTTCGGGTTTGAGGTCCTCAGCGGTGAGATAATTCTCGGTATCGTATTTCTCGATAGGGATTCTTCGGAAGTTCACGTCCATGGCTGTTTTGAGTGATAAATTGCGGGGTTCCCGGTGGCGGAAATGCGGGGGGAGTCAATTGTGTTTGTGATGTGAGGATTTCTGGTCACAGAAGTACAAGAATGCCGATATTTCGGATGATTTAGGGGTCATCGGATGAGCCGAATATGGCTTTAATATGCCGAAATATGGGAGGAAGGCTGTGATGGGGGGATGTGGAGAGATAGGGTCTGGGTGGTCGGGTGTAGGGGTATGAGGGTCTGAAGATAAGGAAGAGGGAATGAAGGGGGAGTATGCGGGGCCCTGAAATTGGACAGCAATGAGATGACAAGGGGCGGCTTGTTTGCTGGAAGGCATGACGTGGTGATGAATGTTTATATTGGGATGTACAGAATTTAGTAGGGGATATTATTGGGTAAATTTTGTGGTGTATGAGAGTGCTTGAAATGGTAGAAAGTCAAGGATGTGGAGGGTTAGCATGTTTAGGGTTACGTAATCATAAAGGTATCTCTAAAGTATGATTATGCAGTAGATATGCAGTAAATCACATGTAGAAGTATCAACTATTGAGCTCGGCTCGGCACGGCTCGGAACGGCTCGGCTTGGATCAAAACGGCGCCACTCAAGCCGGAATATGTAGGAATTCAAATGCCCGAAATTCACAGATGACTTTCAATCATGAAACACCACAGGAAACGCTATATCGCCGTTTCCGGCCATTTTCTTCCGCTCTGCTGCCGACAATTTCGGCATTTTCGGCATTTTGACACATTCCGAAATTTTTCTCGGCAAACCTTCACTTTTTTGCGCCACAACTAGACATTTTCTTCGGCAATTATTAGCATATATCGGCACATACCAAAATAATTTACTATTTTCCCCTACATTTCGGCTTTTCCTACTACCATCTCCTCCTACATCTCGGCTTTTCCTTCTATCATCTCCTCCCGCTCCCTACAGCTTCCAAATTCAACAAAAACATCCGCTCTGGTATTTTGCATTAAACCACTACTCTATCTAACGGAATCCCATCATACTCTCCATACCCAAGCGCCAAATTGATATTCTGCAAACACTGCGTCGCAGCGCCCTTCAAAAGATTATCAATAGTCGCAACTACAACTACTCGGTCCTGCTTAGCGTTCACAGCAAACCCGCCTACACAAACCCCATGGGTTCCAGAGATATCCCTGACCAAAGGAGCTTCTCCATGCACTGCTACCAGTTTCTCCTCGGCATATTTCTCCTGGTACATCTGGCGGATGTCCCGAGAAGTGAGTTTCAGCTCCGGGTTCAAAGGCACCGAAATAGTGTGGCAGATACCTTGAAACCACTGCGCCACATGTGGCGTGAAAGCTACTTCGATTCCTAAATGCCGAGAAGCTTCCCTTTCATGGATATGGCCAGTCAGGGAGTAGGGAATTAAGTTTTCGTGCAGATTAGCTACGTCGTTTTTCGGAGAAGGTTTTGTGCCTGCTCCGGAGTATCCCGAGATACCGAAAACGGCAGGCCTTCCGGAGATATGAGGGATCAAAGGAGCCAATGCAACTTCCATTCCGGTGGCGTAGCAGCCCGGATTTGCAATTTTCTTGGCACTGGCGATTTCCGAACGATCTGTCAGCTCTGGAAGTCCGTAAACCCACTCATTGGAGTCATCAAAGCGGTAATCAGCTGATAAATCAATGATTACCGAGGAATTGATGCCCGTTTCGGCTTTTGCCGACTCTACAGCTTCTACAAAAGGTTTACAAACGCCATTAGGCAAAGCCATGACCCAAACATCCACAGCAGCTTCCTTTTCTAGCTGTTTAACGTCTTCTGGTTGTAAATTATCGTAAACGATCGAACTCTTGGTATAGCCTTCGAGTCTCCTCCCGGCCAGCTCGCGAGAGGAGACGTGAGCAATCTCAAGCAGAGGATGTGAATCAATCAGGGAGATGAGATTCTGGCCAGTGTAACCGCGGGCCCCAATCAGTGCTACTTTAGCCTTTTTCTCGTTCTTACGTTCCTTACGCGGCGGGTTCGGCTTGCTCGTCATTATCCCTCTCTTGAATATAATGCCGGTATGCATCTTTGACGCACGACGCGGGAACGTGCATGTGCTGTACGCGCGTGTCGCCTGGGACCTGTTTAGAGACGGGATAAAATTATTTCGTGTTTGTGGTTCATTTGAAACATCGGGCATTCCCGAAGGGAGACGCGAAACCTGGGCGCTGAATTCGTCAATTAATTCCGCTGCCTGCGCCACATCGGGTACGCCGTACCAGAAGAGGACGCGGCCGTTTTTAGCGAAAGATCCGTCAGATTTAGCGAAATGCCAGGCACAGTTCGCATCGTCCTCGTCTACAACCCAGTAGAGAGACTTGTAGTCCTTGCGGATAGCCGTGAAAACGTTATCGGAAACGTTGTTCAGCCACCCGTTCTTTGTAGCTAGAAATTTATCCAAATACGGAACTTTCCCTGACTCTGTAACCACTGCCAACACTTCCATAGGTTCATCATTGTAGACGCGGAACGGCACGTTTTCCAATTCCCGAAGATACGCTGCCACTGACTGATCTCCACGGGCAAATTCCGGGGCTCGGAGCAGCGCGGATCTCACAGCGTCTACGCCACCGGGCTGAGCCCGCAATTCGTCCATACTGCGCCTCACAGTAAGCCGATACCCTCGGCGAATTAAAGTTCCGGCCCCGGAATCGGTAAATAGCTCTTTTTGTAAATCTTCAACGGCAATTATAGCCACAGAGGAAGATCTCGGGAGGAAAGACAGCAAATCCCGAATCTCCTTGATCTTTAATCGCGTCCCGTATTTAAACCACGGCTGTTTCTCCAATTCTTCATACTCTTCGTCTAAATTTATAACCGAAATCTTTTCTCCCGTACTACCGTTAATTAACCCGCCTTTTTCGTTTAGGTAAACAATTTTTAACGGCTCGAACACCCTGGAAAGCTCTCCGGCTGCGACATCCGCGTTTACGTTCAAAATCTGGCCGTCTTTCGTCTCGGCAAGCGAGGTGAGAATCGGCAGACATCCTGCCGCTATTGAGGCCTCAATAGGAGCTCTATTTACCCCATTTATTCTTCCTACGAGCTGATATTTATCTTTATCTAGATACTCGGCCGTGAAGACCCCCCCTGTGATGGGACGGGCATGAACCCCCATTTCTTCTAAAGCGTTTACCAGCTTCAAATTCTGGTCTAAAAAGCATTTCCTAACTACAGCCATGGTTTTCGGGTCTGTGACGCGGATCCCGTCGATATACTGCGGCTCTACGGCTTCCGCTTCCAGCATTTCGTTGATCTGTGGGCCTGTACCGTGTAGTACTATAGGGTAAAGTCCTACATGATAGAGGAAAGCGAGGGCGGAAGCGAGTTCTGTGAGCTGGTTGGTGAGGATTGCGCCGCCGACTTTGATCACGGCGAACTGCTGGGAGTCGACGGAGGTGAAATAGCGGAGGTACTGTTCTACTTCGCGTTTTGATCCGATATTGTTGAGGAGTTGAATCACAGTAGAGCGGGTCGAATAGGCTCGGGACGCCACAAAAGCGGATGCCGAGGTGGATGCCGAGGAAACCGAGGAAATAGCGGGAATAGCGGGGGCTGATCTGAGGCGAGCAGCCCGAGCTGTGGCACGGAAAGAGCCGAGAGCACCGGCGAAAGCGCGGGATGAGCGCAACATTTTGTGGAGCCGATGGAGCCGATGGAGCCGATGGAACCTGTAAGTCCGTTAATTAGGAAAACGCAGGGGGAATTGGCGGGAGAAGAAGAAATGTGGAGTTCCGAGGAGGAGAAATGAGGAAAAATGAAGGAAAAAAAAACTGAGTTTGAAGGAAAAAATTTACTGCAGGGCTGCGCAGCGTCGTGCATGAACTTTGATTGGGTGGGAGGAGATGTGAGGTGGGAGAGGGATGACAGAGGGATTGAGGGAAATTTGGGCGGGGAAATGTGAGTTTAGGGGGTTGAGAATTGCATAAATGGTATAATAAAATATATATCGAGAGAAATGTGTAGTTTCTGGGGTCGTAGGAATGTGTAAAGAGCAAATATTAGACTCTTTCAGTTGGAGCAGTGATAGCCCGGTCCCTCCTGATATTAGACGGTCGGGTATTCTGAGGCCGATCGGACGTGGATTCAAGAATACACTGTAAAACGTTCAAGTGGTGGTTTGAAGGTATTCTGTTGTGGTTTCCTAAGACCATTGGTTCAATTGTAGTTGATAATATCTTATTTTTCATTATAGAGAGGGATATATACGGGTTTAAACAGGCTTATACGATACTACAAATACCCGAGATTTGACTTCTTTGAAGATAACGTAATCGAAAACAAAATCTTTGTTCTAGCAGATTGTGAGTCATTGATGCAAGTCAGGGTAGATAAAGCGGGACATGCATTGGAGTGCATAACTGTGCGTCCGGTGGGTAGCGGGGACATCCGAGAGACGTGATTGGCAGAACAATTGAGCTCTTTGTTTGGTGAAAACAGGTGTATAAAAGGCGAGAATGTGTGAAGGATATGAGTGAGAATTGAACACTAAAAGCTGAATATCTCCGACTGTGAAATAAATGTAAAAATCAAGCATCCAATCGATGAGGAAAATCAATAAAAGATGACGTAATCATTTATAATGCCCACATTCAACAGTTGAAACCACTCAGATTCTTCTAGCATTCTAACGCTTATTTCAGTACATCTAACGCTCATTTCACTCTGAATCTCACACTTTACTTCAATTATCTCTACCATACCCCATACTCCATATCCATACCCATATCCGATGTTGCCGACCCTCTAAACCCCCAGACCTTCTCATGCATAAGATACATCCGCGTGCATCATCATGCATTCTCCAATAATATTGCATCACGTAATCAACAAACGCCCTCAACTCATCTTTCGTATTTCTATCGCCTTCCGTCGTTCCTCGGATCTTCCGAACCGAATATTCCGCTGTTTATCGGCTTTTTCCTACCAAAACCTCGGCTTATCCTGTTATTCCGAACCACAAATCAAAATGGGCGAAAAGGATAATTATCTCCCCGCACTGCAGGATGCACAAACGTAAGTTCCGCTCTATTCCGCTTTATTCCGTCCCGATCTGTCCCGTTCCGAGGACTATCGGATCCCCTCAACTCCTAAATCTTTTCCGCAGCTTCTAACCTTCCAGCCCGCTGTCCCGTGATCAACTCCTGGTCCTCAAACACCAATTCGTAGAAGAAGGTGAATACGTTTCCATACAAACCCGTTTTAACTACGCTTGGGGACTCATAAAATCAAATATAGAAGCAGAACAACAATTAGGTATACAAATTCTTACCGACGTATTCCGAGATGCCCCCAATAGACGCCGAGAATGTTTGTACTACTTAGCTATCGGGAACTTTAAGCTCGGGAATTACTCTCAAGCTCGGAAGTACACAGATTCGTTATTAGAAGTTGAACCGGAGAATACGCAAGCTCGGCATTTGAAGCAGATGATTGAGGATACTGTGGCTAAAGAAGGGTTAATTGGGGTGGCGATTGCTGGGGGAATTGTGGCTGTGGCGGCTACCGTTGTAGGGGCGTTGATAAAGACGAGAAGGAGGTAAAAATGGGTGAAAAAGGAGGAAAAAAGGAGGAAATGAGAGTAAAAGGGAAAATGAGAGGAATGAGAGGAATGAGAGATGAGAATGGCGGGTAGAAAGGAAGAAATATGTAGTTTGGGGAATAAAAATTGGAGAATATTAGTAGATTATGATAGTAGAAGTTCAGTAGGTTATAATAGTAGATTAATGGTAGAATAATTGTCGAATAATAGTAGAATAATAATAGTACTAATAGTAGAATAATAATAGTATTGATAGTAGAATATCAGCAGGTTATAATAGTAGAATATTAATAGATTCTTATAACAGGAATTTCGTATTTAAGATAACCTAACCGATGTGAAGATTCAAAAAAGCTGGAAATACTAGGAATATCGAGCGAAATTCTGATGAAAATATTGGAAAACTAAGGAGGATTTAGAGGAAATCTGGGAATTCAGCTGATTTCACATTATTTCAGTACATCTGATGTGCCCATTTATTTAGTTTACCCCTCTATTGATCGAGAACTATGAAATATTTCTTTATATTCTCAATTTCTCAATTCTGTATATTCAATTATCTGGACTGAGACTGAATTCCAGCATTCAAAACACTGTTTGCTATTTTCTGGCTGATTTCTGAGTGGACAATTATTTTACATTATTGATTAAATAGTAGAATTTGATCCCTGTAAGTCCAGTGGGTTTTTTTACTGGTTATGTTTTTATTATAGTTAGTTTATACCGTTTTTTGTTGTTAATTTCTGTTAGGTTCTGTTAGTTTCGGTTAAAATCCTTTAATTGCTTCAATTATTTTAATTCACATTATTCTCTTATTCTCTTATTCTCTTATTCTTTTTATTCCTGTTAATTCCTTTATTTCTTTATTCCTTTACTTTCTGAACCTATAATAAGTAAACAATCCAGCCAGTATTTCCTTCTCTCACCTCGTTTTATCTTCACATTAATAATTTCTACAACTCACAGTATAAATTTAATGATATTTCCCTTGATATTTCCCATATTGATCATCCATATGTTTGAATACTCCCTAGCTATTAAGTGTTTTATTTCTAGCAGTGTATTAATGGAATCTGATTTTCCAAATCCCCGAGTTTCCAAATATCTGAATTGCTAAATTGCCAAATTGTCAACCTTTTCAATCCCTGAATTGCTAAATATCTGATTTCCTGCTCAAATTATCAACCACTCCATCAACAGCCCGTCCTTGCGGTTCCTATAATACCATTTTTCTATCCTCCTATAACAAAGATAACAATACATAGCAGGAAATAGGGAATAGAAGCCTGACTATTAAAGGTAAGCAATAATAGCTGAAAGTTTCCACGAGTAAATCTCTGTAAATAAATCAATTACATCCGATTCCCCGTTATTATGTGAAGTTCTCAGCCACACTGATTGTTTCCTAATATGTTTCAGTAGCCACACTTGCCTTTTAGAGATAACTTTGGAAATTTAGTGGCTGACAGCTGATAATTTATATGGATTATGTGGCTTATGTGGGTTATGTGGCGCAGATAGCTCTTTTTGGTAATGAGCCTCCACTCTTCTGTGGCTCAACAGTGAAAATACTGAAACCAATTAAACCCCCCACTTCAGCTCCTCCTCAGCCCCTCCTCAGCCCCACCTCAGCCCCACTTCAACCCCACTTCTTCATAACAAAACCCATAAACTCCCATATTCCCCGCATCTCACTTACACATCCGAAGTATTAGAACCAAATTCTCGGATAAAATATCCCGCGTTTCAGCACAAAAACCATAACTATTTCAGCATTTACAACAAACTGAGTAAATTCCACAATCATACACATAAAACAGTTTATTATAGCAACTGGGAACCTGGAAAATCAGAATATATGACATTCCATCATCCTTTCTTCGTTTAGCCATCAAATTTATAAACAGGAATTCCATTCTTCTTTATGATGATTCCAATTTGCCTTCCACTTTTCCGTCTTTCTGCCGCTTTCAGCTTCCTCTTCCTCTTCCTCTTCCTCTTCGGCTTCCGCTTGGTTCTCCCGTAGTAAATCCATTAATATATGCTGATTTAGATTATATGCTATATTCCCACCCCTTTTGCGCACTCGGCTTCCGCATTCCCGCCCTTCGATCCAATGACTTTGTGTCTTCCGTCTTCCGCTTCTGTCTTCCCCTTCAGATTTCAAACTCGGTTTCCATATTCAACTCGAGCCTCAGCCTCAGCCTCAGCCTCAGCCTCAGTCTACAAGCTTTCAGTATTACAGATTTACAGTACTTTTTCAACCTCAACCTCAGCCTCATCTCATCTCATCTCATCTCAGCCTTCGGCCTTGGCTTTGACTTCCGGCCCTTCGGCTTTCTGCCATATCATACAATCCAACAATCCTTCGGATTTCGGCTCTCCCGTCTTCCGTCTTCGGCCTTCGCAATTTCAAGTCTACGGCGTTTTTCTTCCACCCTCAGCTGAGGCCAAATTCATCAGATTCAACATTCAGCTGAGGCCTCAGCCTTCGGCTTCTGTCTTTCTGTACACCTCAGCCGAAGCCTCAAATACAGGACTTCGGATCTACGGATCTACAGTCCTTTTGTACCATCTCAGCCACCCCAGCCACCTTAGACTTGTCTTCGGCTTCGGAATTTCAGCTTCGGCATTTCAGCTTCGGCATTTCCGCACTTCAGCCTCAGCCTCAGCCTCAGCCTTCGGCTTCGGCTTCGGAATTTTCTACAACCTCAATCTTCGGCTTCGGAGTTTTCTTTTCCACCTCAGCCTTCGGCTTCGAGTTTACGGGTCTACGGGTCTTTTCTACGGGTATTTTCTACCATCCCAGCTTCGGCCTCGGCTTAAACTTCGGCTTGAGCTTCGGGATATTTGGGTCTACGGGCCTTTTCTTCCCTCAGCCTTCGGCTTTGAAAATTTCTACAATCTCAGCCTCAGCCTCAGCTCGGCTCAGCTCGGCTCGGCTCGGCTCGGCTCGGCTCGGCTTCGGACCTTCGGCTTTCACCCCTACGGCCCTTCAGGCCTACGGGCTCCGGGCCTACGGGGCTCGGGCTCCCTTCCTAATAATATTATACCTTACAAAAATCTCCAACATGGAAACCAATAAACTCAACCCAATCAACAATACAATCACCAAAGCCACCCTCGACAATTTCGTCTCGGCAATCGACTCGGCAATAATATCAGTCAAATCTAAAAACACTTTACACCTCTCATTCAATACTAAAACCCTTTCCTCAATCTCTAAATACTCACGAACAGCAGCATATAAAGGATTCAAACTTGGTTCACTGGACCAAAAGAAATCCGGAGTATCTAAAACTGAGGAAGATAAATTAACGTCAACTCTGAGTTTGAATAATCTACCAGATAATTTAATTATTTGCTCTCTTTTAAGGCCTAATCTACCAGTAAGTGCTAATCTTTTCGGTAATTTCTTTGCTTCAGACATCAGAGAACCCATTCTAGCTTCGAAAAGACATAATTTAGTACTTTGAGCTATAGCATGTGACATAGTTAGCTTTATCATATGATCACCGGATTTAATAGTGATGATATCATTATAAATCCTTGGACGATTAACAGAATTTGAATATTCGAAATAGAATGATTCGATTTCGATATCCTGTTCGTGGATTGGTCGAATTACAAGCGAATGCAGCAATGGCCCATCATTTGATCCATTATTTAATGAATCATTGGATTCTACAGAGTTTATATCATCGTATTCTGATGGAGATGATGTGTTATTATCGTCATCGTCGTCATCTTCGTCATCTTCTTCGTTTTCCAGTTCAACGTTAGCAAAAGTCAAGTCAGCTAAAACGTCTTTTTCTTGAGATTCAGTGAAATTCCAAAACATTACAACTCCGTACTGGAAAATGAATATTTCAGCGTGTTTTGACATATCCACTAGATCAGAATTAGCAGTAGAATTATCAGAATTGATCGGAATATCAGATTCACTTAACTTATTATCATTTATATCATTATTTTCCATCCCGACATCTTCTCCGATCATCCCGCTATCATTTCCACTCGTTCCGCTATCATTTCCTATAATCCCATTATTTGCCCCATTTTCGCTTACGTCATCAATTAATTCCCTAGGTGGTGAAAAATATTGTGGCTCAGATGGATCAAAAACAGGACTTCCCCAATCAGATCCGTGCCCTGTGGACGCCCCATGAGTATCCCCGCGTTCGCTGTCTCCTGGATCAGAGTTTTCCCGGTCTTCCCGGTCGTCCTGGCCCGAATAGTACTCGAAATGATGATCCTCCTGCTCAGATCTGTCCATCATTTGCTCCATAAGCGATTCGCCAGTGAAAGTCTTTACAGATGTATTACTTCTAATACGGAATCCATGTTCCCCGGATAGTAACGGGAGCGAATAAGCAGCGTATAGCACTTCATCGTATAATCTCGGCTGCACTTTATGCGACCCGCGCAGGAAAGTTGCAGCAAGCTGCAGATTGAAACCTTCAGATACACAATAAGCGGTTGCTCGGGCAAATTTATTGAATTTGTGGTCTTTCGAAGCGAGACCCGAAGTCCCGTGTCTCCGATTTTCACCGATTTTACCAGGTAATTCGGGTACTTCAAGCACCCCGTCTTCCGGGATGTATACAAGTTTTTGTGACGTTTTAGATGTACGGGGCGGGAGTGTGTTTATCCGTTTTGGTGGTAATCTTAATTGCCGACCCGGAGTTCGGATGTTGCTAGAGTTACCGGAACCTGTTGACGTTTCACGTGCTAAAGGCGAAGAATGCCGAGGTCTATATCGAGCTGCTTGTGATCTTAAATTGCGTGGCAGAAGCGGATGATCTTCTGACATTTCTCGGCGTTGACCCGAAGGAATATCCGATATTCCGGATAAAATCTCATCAACGGAGACATCGGAATAACTTCCGGAACCGTAGTATCTATCACGAAGTTTGTGGAGTCCCTGGGAAAACCGGAGATTCGACGACGGGCCGCCCGGAGGAGTTTGGAAGTGACTTTTAGCGAACGGAGCCGGCTGACCGGCCGGTTTGTTCCGAACGTCGGTCACGAGGATCGACGGAGACCTTTTCGCCGTCGGCACCGAGCCGTATTTCGGTCCTTTCGGGACCCTCGGGCCTCTCGGCCCGGAATCACCCGGTCGGGACATTCCGGGGGCTGTGAAATGTGAATTTATAGGGGAGATGTGGGCTGAGACGGGAAGCCGGGTGCTTTGTGTGTTAATATAGGGAAATTATGTTGGTGATGATGTTGTAATTGTGTTCTGTAAGTTTGTGGTATAATAATTGCCGAGATTTTTGTGGATCCGAGTTATTCCGTTCCGTGTTTTTCGGTGTTCCGTGGATATGGGGATGAATAGTTTATCCGATCCCGATATGAGGAGTCTTTAGAGTCTTTTGGAGTGTTTGAGATCTTTGAGAAATATCCACAGACACGCCAATTGTGTCACTTTCTAGCCGAGTATAGGATTTGTGGCAATTTATCTTCCTAATCATCGGCTTATCCGCTCCGTCTAAGTTGCTTTTGTACTGGTTTATTCTCATAATTTGTATTGAATCCTCCTGCCACATCCGCGCCTACCTGATATGGGACAGTGATTTTATTTTGTATCACATAATCAATAAATAGCCCTTCGGTATGGACTTCGGGTCTCACCTCAGAACACCCAAAACTCCAATCTAAACACATTTTGTGTAATTCCGAAATTTCGGGATCGGGATTGATTTCCGCCATTTAGAACGCCAAAAAAAAAGCCGTAATAACTACAAAAGGAACATCCAACACCTTTTTCCTACCACAAAACTCACCAAAACCCTCCACAATCATGTCCGACACAGAACTAGTAGACGACGAAGACCTCCTCCGTCTCGCAGGAGCCGGCGACGACTCTTTCAATTCCGGCTCGGGTTCCGGCTCGGGCTCGGGCTCGGAATTAGAATCTGACACAGAATCAGCCCCGCCCAAGAAAAAATCCCGTGCCACCACTGCTGGCCGCAAGAAATCCCGAAGAGACTCATTTGCTTCCGATGGCAGTGAATCACAATCGTCCGATAACGGATCTGAGCCGGAAACCTCCGACGAGGAGTCACAAATGCCGAATCCGTACCCTTTAGAAGGGAAATACAAAGACGAAAAAGACGCACAATGGCTGGAGTCGCTGCCCGAAGTGGAAAGAGAGCAAATTCTATTTGACCGATCACAGGAGATGCAGAAATACAATGAACAAAAGTATTTAGCGCGGCGAATGCGGGAAAGACGCAAACAGGAGGAGCGGTCACGTGGCGCGCGCGGATCTCCGACATCCGACGCCCCCGGCGGGTCCCGTGCGGTGTCGAAAAAGAAGAAATCGCAGCTTTCGGAATTGAAAAAACGCCGTGAGGAGAAATCTGTGCCGAAAAGGGAAAGAAAAGATAGGAAAACTGATAAAAAAATTACACAAAATTCAGGATCCGAATACGAATCGGAAGAAGAAGCCGAATTCGGAAAATCAGATACCGAAATTGTAAGCACAAAAAGACCATTAGAACTGAAAGACGTAAATAAAGTAAGATTCGGTAGACATCTTTTCGGTAAATTCTATTTACACCCGGATTTCCCGTCTGTGGCTGTAAACTGCTTTGCCAGAGTTAATATCGGCTCCGACGCCACTACTTTAGAACCCGTTTATAGATGTGTACAGATAAAAGCAGTAAGAGAAGGCGTAAAACCGTATAAACTTGAAGGGAATGTCTGTGACAAAGGATTAGACGTAACGTTCGGTAACAGCCGCAAAGGGCCCGTTACTATGGATGTTTTCTCTAATGCTCCGATCACAGAAACGGAATTTTCGGCTTGGGTAGCTCGGATGAACCGAGATGGAGTTAAAATGCCGACAGTAGGAGAAATCGAAGCCAAATACGAGAATTTAAAGCATATGACGGAACGGCAGCTGACAGCGGAAGAATTGGAAGCAATGATTGCCCAGAAACAGAAGTTTTCCCGTTCTGCTGGCGCGTCTACGGTTATACGGAAAGTTACGTTGACTACACAGTTAGAAATCGCTAGAGAACAAAACGATAGGGAAACAGCGGAAAGAATTGAAGCGGAATTGAAGGAATTGGGTACAGCAGTAGACGAATCGGCTATACGTAAGATTGAGAACGATGTGACTAGGCAGAATATTCGTAAATTAAACCAGCGGAACCGATCGCTGAATACTCGGGCAATCAGAGAAGCGGAAGTGAAAGGAGCGAAAAAACGGAATGCCGGGAATGACGCGTCGAATCCTTTCAATAGGCTGAAGACGAGTGCAAAGATCTTCCATGAGACGGCGCCAGTGGAAGTTCCGAAGGAATTGCAGGCTCAGGTTGAGGCCAATGAGGATATGGTGAAGAATGAGAAGCCTGTAGGTTTGGATGAGTTGATTAGGACGTGTATAAAAGTAGAATTGGAGTTGTGACGGCAGAAAGAAATGGAAATGATAGTATATGAGAGATTTTTGGGAGATTTGTAAAGCGGGTTAGAAATTTCTGTAAAATGGGGGAAAATTGGGGAAAATTGGGGAAAAATTGGGGGAAATTGGGGAAATTCGGTGAAAAATCGGTAAAATTCGGTAAAATTCGGTGAAATTTCGGCTATGTATTCGGGATAACGTAATCACTTTATAATCCTCGGATGACATATTTTCTGATTATGTAATCGATTATCTGTCTGAGTTCCACAGAATATCTGGTTATGTAAGCCGTTAACTGTCTTAGCCTTGAATACCTCATTCTCAAACGAACGACACTTAACAACTTGCTGATAGGGAAATTCCAAAGCGTACTTCTACAAATAAGTCCAATAGAATATCCTCAAATCCAGCAGAGCGGCTGCATCGGACTGGATCTTTTTGATGATTACGTAATCACTTATTTCTAATGAAATACTGATTACGTACTCACAAATCATGCTCGGATCCGGCCGAACCCCCGAAGCGGCTTTCGGCTCGGAAAAAAAACCCCCGAAATGGCCCAAATTACGGTATAATCGTCGGATACACAAACACTACAAGCTATTCCCAGTTTTGCTCAATTAGTATATACATTTAAGTCATTCGCTCTTCTATTTACCCCCTAATTCCTCATTCTTCTTCTTCTCATCTCCTTTATCTATCCGTTAGTAAGCGATATTTTTAGCCAACACGCTTTTCTCATCCTCCGTTAACCGCTTGTAGATTTCGGCAAAATCGCCGATATTTTTAGCCGAGACTTCTCGGAAGAACGCAATTAGAATCTCCGTAATCGACTCTCCGCCATCTTCTCCTTCTGTTTCCTCCGTTCCCCCATTGCCCCACTTATCCACCCCGCTTTCCTCGGGCAAATCGATCACAAATTGCCGCAAATCTTCATAAGTCGGAGCTTCATTATCGTCCAAATCTTCCCAATCTTCTCCGTTGTCCTCATCATCATCCCGGCTATCATCGCTATCTTCTTCATCCCCTCCGACGTCTCCGTTTTGCCCCACTAATCCGGCCATCTTTGCCGCTCGGACTGCCGCAAAGCCCTCACCTTCCGCTTCACCCGCTAGCTCTTTTACAAATAGCTTTACTATCTTTTCCGGTACACTCACCCGCGTATAAACTGCTGGTCTCTGTTTAGCCTTAGAACGCGTGACAATCACATGCTCTGCGCCACTTTCTTCAGCCTCCGGCTGCGCCACCAAATCTCCGTCAACTTCTACTGCGGATACCCGCGGGTCTTCTAACATGTAGATTCTTGCTAGGGCTAGAACGTTCCGTCGGATCTCTGCGTAGCCCCGCACGTAGCCGAATGTTTGCAGCCATTTGTCTAAAACGGCTGAAAGCATTGACTGCGCCACAGGCTGCGCCACAGTCTGAGCCACCTGCTGAGCCGCTAGTAAATCCACCACCTCACGCGCCGCTTCAGGCCCGCTCAGCACCGCCCAACAGAAAACTCGGAGCAGTCCGGAACACATCCGAAGTGACTCAGCCACAATTAGCCTTTGCGCCGCTGCCGTTACTAATTCAGCCGCGTGCTGCGCCACAGCAGAGCCTAAAAGCTGTAGAACGTCAACTACTAAGCCACCAACTGTGGCTGCTGCTTCGTCGCTTACTGCCGGATTGAGTAACACAGCAGCCACTTGTAAAACAGCTTTCACCGCTTCCGGTTCCGACGCCACAAACTTATGGCTTCTTTCTAATAATCTGCAAAACGCCACACTACCCGATTGCACCACAGAATCATTACGGCAATTAAGCAATAAACGACACAAAATTGGGAAACACAACGCAAAAGCCCCATACGGGAATATCTCGTCTCTGTGGCTATCGAAAACTGCCGCCAATAACTCTAAAGCGGCATTGGCAGCTGCCATGGCAGTCTCGGAAGTCTCGGAAGCTTCAGAAGCTTCGGAATCTTCGGAAGAACCCGTCGGCACTGCCTCGGCAATCATGCGGCACAATGCAGGCAGCGCTGCCTCGCATAACGCTGCCCACGTGGCGGGCCGCACGGCAGTCAGTAAATCTGCCAAGGCATCGCGCGCGTCTTCTAAAAGCAGTACGTTTGCCGGGTTTTTCCCAACGGCTGCAAACACAATGTCAGCGATTTGTGGCGCAGTAGCGTCGGTAGTTTCTACTGCTTCTGTGGTGTTAAATCTGCCTAGTACTGCCACAGTATCTGCCACGGCTTCCACTGCCAATGCCGCTGTGTCTTCTTCGGCTTCCGGAAGGAGCTTTTGTACTAGAAGCGGTACATCTTTCACGTGCTGGGGGCGCAGTAAACTTTGCTGCGCCTCATTTAGCCGATGCAACGTTTTCAAAACTGCTACAATTACGAATTCCGACCCGCTAGAAGCTGCTGCCATAGCAGCGGTGATCAGCGGTTCGGCAAAATCAGGTGACAGCCGCTGTTTTGTGGCTGAAAGGAATAACGGGATACACAAAACTGCTCGGCATTGCACAAAGCCGTAAGGATCTTGTGGTTGATTCCTTGTTTGTGCTGCTAATTCCCGAGCTTGGGACACTAAAGCGGAAGGCGGTAACCCAGCTGGTGGGTGCTGAGCGCCCCAAATTGCTGTTTTAAGAAACAGCTGAGCCTCATTTAAACGCCACCATTCTAACCGAGAATTTCCTAACCCGGAATCGGAATCGGAACCGGAACCGGAATCGGAATTTTTATTTGCGCCACATTCGGCTAATTGAGCCACAATTGCTAATATTTGCTCAGCAGATAAATTATCCACAAACTGTTCAACCGCCGCCCGCAAACTCAAAGCCGTCGCCAGCCCGGTCTCCTCGGTAACAAAAGACTCCAAACTGCTGCGCCACTCAAGCGACTGCGCCTCTGTAATAAGGCACAAAGGCAGTAATAACTCAGCCACAAATTTACTAGAAACAGCCGAAATCCCTACGCGGCTCATATAACTGCCTAAAAGATCTACAGATTCTACGAGTAATTCCGTTAATGCCGCGCCTGCTGCGCCACCGCCTGTGGCGTCGAAAACAACTTCTGTGGCGTAAATCCCAGCTAAAGACTGACTAAGTGGTACAATTACAGAATGAACGGCCCGAGCCTGCGGACGGAACCGCCGAGGAAACGCGGAACGGATGAAATGCACAGTACGGATCACTTCTGTGCCAAACCGGAGCACAGAAGGGTCCGAAGTCGGGCCGAACGCGGAAAGAATACGGAGAAAAACGCCGAGACCGGATTCTACAACAGATCGGAAGTTAGAAATAGTTTCCGAACTCCCCTCGGCATTTTCGGAACCCTCGGAACCCTCGGAATGCTCTTCCGCTTCTATATACGCCAATCCTAACCGGTAAACCCTGACAGCAGCTAGCCGAATATCCGCTCTGTCACTGCCACACAGCTCGGCACATTTTGCCAGCAGCTCGGCACCGAATTGGGCAAACTCCCGGTCGGAAACACAATCATCCAGCATCTCGGCTAACACAGATAAGCCACCTACTATGTGCTGAGCCTCATTACTACCTATAAAAGATAATAACTGCGCCACCAAATCGGGCCATTCGTCCGGGTAATCGACGGCGGCGATGGCGCCTGTCACGTGCGCCGCCACAGTTGAGATTTTACCGTGTTCCGAGCATGCCAAATCCAGTAATCGCTGCCGAATCCACTGCTTAGCCTGTGGCGCAATTGCCTTACCTCGGAAGGCATCAAACCCGAAATTCCAGTACATCGGAAGCAGCGTTTTCAACAGCAGCATGCAGGCCTGCCGAGTGGCCACAGAATTGGCCGCGTCGGAAGCGGCAGCGGCGAGTTGGCCGGCGATTTCCGAGGGGTTCTCATCGGCTAGTTGGAATAGTAGATGCTCGGCATTGAGACGGGAGGTGTTGTTGCTTTCCAGTGTGGCTTCCACTAAGGAGACGATGCGGGGTTCGGCACTCATGGCGGGGTAAAGTGGGGGAGTGAAGTGGGGGGTTGGGAGGGGTAGGAGGGGTAGGGAAATATGATGAGAGGCTTGAAATGTGAATATGATAGAGAATATGGCAGTTCTTTGAGGCTTTTGGAGGTTGAAAGGTGTCGAAATAGGGGAATTTGTGGCTGAAGGATTAGAATTGAAACCTTCTGTGGCTGAAAGGGCGGAATTACGGAACAAGAAAGACGGAAATAAAGCGGAATAACGCGGAATGAGCGGAAAAGCTGGAAAGAAGGCCGATTAATGGCGTTCGGAACGCGTTGAAAAAGAAGGAAATGTTGATTACGTGATCTAGAATAATGGGATCGAAAAACTGGGATTTTGCTTGTGATAGAAAGGTGGGATTGAGAGGAAAATAAAGAATAGAGGGATGAATATTTATTAGATGGAAAATTGACATATTGGGACTTGTTTTTAGTCCTATTATTAATGATTGTTTGACATTTTATGAGTCGTATAGGCTTATCTGCTAGGATCTGCATAATTCTGCAGGAATCTGCAAGGGGGTGAGATGAGTGTTTTAGATCATATAATCTGAAAATGCTCTTTATCATGCAGCTTTCTGCAAGGATATGCAATGAATGAGATTGATAATTGTAGATCACATACTCCAAAACTTGCTAATAATCCCATCTCAATGGCATAAGCAGTAGCTCTTTTACCTCTTGCCTCCCACACACTATTTTACCAAAACCTCCATATTTACCCCTAAACCACCTTATAACTTCCTCACCCTTCCCCCTCCGCAATCCCCACCATCTCTACTCATCTCATTTCCTTATCGCTTCCCTACGTTACTTCTATTTCCCAATCACATAATCAACAATCCACCACATTCCCGATTACCTAATCACTAAACAGCCACATTTTTATCAGCCATTAATCTCGGATCGGATATTAATTATCGGCACCACAATTGCAACACCCTCGGCTTATCCGTCAGCTAATCATTCTCCCTACTGTAAACCACAAACATCCCACAATGTCCCAAGAAGGTGCTTCGCAACAGGAACAGCTCATTGAGGCCTGCCGCCGCAATAATACCGAACTTCTAGAAGAAGTACTCAACGCTCTTCCCACCCCACAAGATCGAGCTCGGCTCATAAATGAAGCCCGAGATCCTATCGGGAATTCCGCTCTGCACCTGGCTGCGGCAGCAGGCAACTACGAGTGCCTCGACATCCTGCTAGACCAGGAAGGTGTCGAAGTAGACCCACAAAACAGGTTATACGGTGATACTCCGCTGCATTCCGCAGTTAGATACTCAATTTCCGAGCCGGAACACGGAGCTTTTATTGCCGAGGAGCTTATTGAGGCTGGGGCGGATCCGAGGTGAGTTCCGAAGTTGGGATATTGCCGAAATTGAGAGAAATAAATGATTACTAACAAAAAAATGCAGAATTCGTAATAAGAATGGTCAAATTGCTAAAGATTTGTGCTCGCCGTCGAATCAGCAGTTGATTGGGATTCTGCAGTCTGCGCTGTTGGCTGCCACGATGGGTGGCGCAGCAGCCGAGGAGGCGGAAGAGCCGTCGGAAGAAGCGGAAGGCGAAGCCTCGGCTTCAGATTCCGATTCTGATTACGAGTCGGGTAAATAGCGGAGACAACTGGTAGGAAATACAAATTACGGAGATTTAGACATAAAAAGAATTGTGGCTTTCATAGGCTTACCGAGCCTCAGATTGCCGTATAAGGAGATTGTAGATGTAAAGTAGATAATTATTTATACAGGTTATTCTAAGAATTAAGCCACATTAAGCCACACAGTCTGAGCCACAGTTTACCGAAATAGGGAAATCGTCCTCAGAAGTGTGACAAATGCCACCTAAAAGTTCCCCAATACGTAATTTCAACCCGTCCCGGCCCGATTTGCTGTTCAAACTACGTTTCCACGCCACATAAGTTTCAGGCAACGCCATAGTGGCCTCAGAACCGTCAGCCACACTCATTGCCATTTTCAGCGACGCCACACGACGCGTAATGGCAAATCTTGAAAGTTCACTGGTGCCCGACGGAAGCGGAGCGGGGATTTCTAACTTTTCGGCGAATTTCTCGCGTTTTGCGCCCCGAAATTTATTCCGACATCCGACTTTCATCCCGTTTGCCAAGGCTTCAAAAGTACGAGGAATTAGAGGGCTGGAAGTACTGTGGCGCAGCGGATCGGAGAAGATCATTACAGCGCTCACTACGGAAGGTTTCCGAGGCTCAGCTTGCCGATCGAGGAAGCTGACGTCGGCTATATGGAGGCGCAGCGGGTGGAATTTGTAACTCGAAGCGAAGTTTCCCGTCTCCAATTTGGCAAAACGGGTGTGGAAACACCGATGGAGGTCCTGTAGAATTTGTGATTCGGCGTTAGCGGCGCAGTTTTCCGTCTCGGATTCGGAATTAGTTTGTGGTTTATTATGTCCTTCCGCTATTTTATCCGATATATCGGAAGAATCATCACTCATATTCTTCGGTTTCTTCTCCGGATCATCTGTGGCTGACACGGCATATCTCGGCAAAATCAGCCCCCGATAGTACATACCATCGGGAGCCACAATCTCCGGCAAAACTGCCACAAGCACGGAAGTCACCTGCCTAACAGCGAGCTTATCACTGCACGATTTACTCATTGTTATCGGCGAATCTCGGCGTCCCGGTTTTGTACGAACTACTCCGAGCCGCAAAAATTGAGCTCTACCCCGCAAAACGACCCCCTCACTTGCCACAAAATCTCGATCATCGGCTTCCCATTCCGATTGATCCGATTGCCGAGCCACAATAGCAGCTAAGCTTGCGTCTCCGCACGGAACTTCACTGATAAATAAGTATAAATAGACATTTTCGTGTTTGTAGTATTTCCCAGTCACGGGATCAAACCACATCAGTCCGCTGGCACTGCCTTCCATAACGGCTTCACATTCCGATAAAATATATGCCGAGAAAGCTCGGCCCGCGAGAATTTCCGCATGACAGTCGTGAACTGCCTGACCATGGCACATCGGCAGGAGTTCATCGGGAAGGCATTTCACGCCGGTTGTGGCGCAGCAGATCCATGCCGTGTCACTTCCACAATCCCAGGCAATCACTGCCGCCAGAGTTGTCCATTCGGGGCTTCCGTCGTCACGGGTTCGGGGAAAAGCTTTTCGGAACCGTTTATCGGTTTTCCATCGCGGGTAGTGGTCCAGTAGATTGTGTAATGTCTGCAGTACAGCGCGGGGCGGCGACGTGGGGTCCATAGTTGGAGGGGTGTGGGTATTCTGGTGGTGGGGTAGCGGGGAGTGGGGAAGCGGGACAGGAACTTCGGTTCGGTTCGGCACATCCGATGGATCTCATGTTGGAGATGAGAGGAGACGCGAAGTGCAGACGTGGTTTGGGGAGAAAAAACGGATTACGTGATCTTAAATGAGGGGGTTTAAAACGTTGGTTAGATTGCGAACAAAGATGAAAAAAACGCTAGGAACATTCTATAAGACTGAAATAGTTTCTTAGGAGCTTCCTGGTTCTGCTTGAGAAATGACGGTGGTTCTATCTCATCTTAGGGTAGTAAAGTGGTTATTTGAATGGATAGTTAGTACTTCTTTAGTATTACGTGATCATGAATTAATATTGGGATGACATCACGTCTCACTATATGAAGAGATCGGATGTTCAGGGGCTGAAAGGCTTCAAAAGCGACTGAAAGCTGATATTAAAAGCTAGATAATTATTAGACAAGTTTATGAAACATTTGAGAGAGCTTATAAGGTCATCGAGTTGATACCGTGTGCGTTTATTGACGTCTCTTATCTGTAAATCCTCCGATTCATTGATACCTGTTATTGGACACTCAGCCTGCCTCTCCTTGCACTCAATTGAAATCTTACAGGCTATTAAGCGAGCTATTGGTGACATAAATTCACTCGTTTATAACCAAAGTAGATTTCCGCCAACTAGTGTTTCCCCCATAGCCTCGTTCCCCTGTTTTGACATGTTCCAACCGGCCAGGCTCGTCTTACCACGCCGACTCGGCAGTCCACTGGCCGTCTCTGCCCCTCTCGGAACTGGTACAAGAAGAAAAATTGGTTATTATCGATGGTGATCTGCCTGTAGAGAAGGCTTATGACGTTTTGTGCGATCATAACTTAACAGCCGTGCCAGTTCGGCTTTCCCCAAATGACCCACCACAAGAATACGTAACTTTTGACTATGCAAACTTGAATGCTTACCTTTTGCTGGTTTTGGGTAAACTCCAAGACTGGTTAGCACACCCTGGAAGGCCAGCCGAATGTAATTCCGGTTCCAGTACTCCGCCGGGACCACCACAAAGGCCACCATCACTTACTGTAGGTACTCGTATATCACCGCTTACAGCTTCTGTACACCATCAACCATTTTTGAAAAAACTAGAAGCTTTAGACTCTCATACTATCCCTGTTTCGTATGTAGTACAATTGGGCCAGCAAACTCGGCTTCGGGTATTACCGGAAACGGCTACTTTAGAAACTGCCGTAGAAACGTTGGGTTCGGGAGTACATCGGCTAGCAATAACGCGCGGGAATCCACCGAAAACTATTGGAATATTATCACAAAGACGGCTTGTTCGGTTCTTTTGGGAAAATGCCCGAAGATTCCCCGCTTTAGCCCCACTATTACCACAAACATTAGTAGAACTTTCCCTAGGATCAT
>JAKTRH010000095.1:0-52956 GCA_030579575.1 Sporopachydermia lactativora
AAGAATAAAAGAATAAAAGAATAAAAGAATAAAAGAATAAAAGAATAAAAGAATAAAAGAATAAAAGAATAAAAGAATAAAAGAATAAAAGAATAAAAGAATAAAAGAATAAAAGAATAAACAAAATAGTAGATTTCAATACTACAGTTGAGCGAAAAATAGAAATGTGAGTAGCAAAAAGGAGGAAATCAGTGAAAGGTGAGAAGCAAATGACGGTTGATAAAGTAAGAGAAAGATGGATAAATAAAATGAAGGAATTACAGGAAATACAGGAATTAAAGGAAATACAGGAAATATAGGAAATACAGGAAATACATAAAATACAGAAAAGACAGAAAATACAGAAAAGACAGAAAATACAGCAAGGAATGGAGGAAAGAAAAGAATGGTGAAAGAACGAAAAGAATTGAAAAGAGTGGAAGTGAGAAAATCTGTAGATTCTGTGAATCCCATAGGAGCAGTAAAAGTAGTGAAAGAACTAAATACCTGAAAGAATTAGAATTGAGAGAAGTCAAAGAAAGAAAAGAACTGAAAAAATCGATAGAACTAAAAGAACTAAAAGAATCAAAGCACTTGAAATCATTAAATTTCGTAACGAATAAAACCTATAAAAACTGAGAAATTTCAAACTCTGCAGACTTGTAAACCTGCTGAACCTGCAGATCTATGAGAAAACTAAAGATATATAAGATTTACAGTCAATTGAAACAATTAAAAGGAAAACAAATTATCGTACAGGCTTCATCTGCTGTCGATATTTCCCGGTTTCAAGTAATTTACAAGTACTGAATGGACATTTAATTACCAGTAAAGGAATTGAAAGTAGGAATAATGAGGATATTCAGGATATTTTGATACAAGGAGAAGAGAAATTGACAGCCATTGTAGAAGAAATCTATGAAAATCTGAGGAAATCTGAGAAAATCTGAGAAAATCTGAGAAAATCCAAAACTTCTCAGGTTTCCCATTATTTAATATGCAATTATTTCAATCAAATCTGAATAATCTCCATACAGAAATAATCAGATAGTCATAAAAAAACCATAAAACCCCATAATATACTTCTACGGTGTTCTACAATTCCACTATTTAACCATTTTCCCAGCAGATTATAACATATTTCATATCAAAAAAATCAAAAGGATCAAAAGTAGAACGATATTATGAGAAATGGATAAAATATTAGCTGATTTGAGTCCAAATTAATAAAATATCAGCAAAAGAGATTTCCAAATAGTGAAATAAGTTCCAAATTAGTGAAATATTAGTAGATAGGCCTTAAAATCATTGGAATATTAACATATTCGACTTTAAAATGATAAAAATATGATTAAATCATTTCAAATGAGTGAAATATCGTCAATTTCAGCTCCAAATTGATAAAATATTAACAATTTTCCTCTCAAAATCATCAAAATACCACCAATTTCCTCTCAAAAATAACAAAAAAACCACCAATTTCCTCTCAAAATCATCAAAATACCATCAATTTCTCCCAAAATCAAAACGTTTTCCACCAATTTCCTCTCAAAATTCATAAAATACCATCAAATCCTCCCCAAATCATCTCATATCCTCCTCAAAATCAATAAAAACCCCTAAGAAATAAAAAACCCCACTCATTTAATCCCCTCAGTTCGCCTACAATCTCCTACAAAAAACCCCCAGCATACCTTCAGCATCAAACTTATGTTCTCCGCTATCAATCTGACGACTAATACACTCAACAGGCACTTTATCGCCAGTCTGGTAATTCATAAAATCAGGTTCTCGGCCATTTGGTGCTAATGGGTATCTTTCCAGTTTTTCCTTGGCCATAGCAGACTGGCCCAGCAGTGCTGCAACTGCTAGGATCTGAAAACTGAACTTCATGGCCAGTTAGGAGTGTTTGATAGTTGATTTTCGGTGATTTTCGGTGATTTATTAGTGATTATTGGTGATAATTGATGATTTGTCACTTCGTAGTTCCTCAGATTGAGACAAATCACTGAATTAACGGCGGAACGGAGACTTCAGAGCTCTGGAGGTTCCAGCAGGAATTCCAGCAGGAGTTCGGGTTATTCTTTTCCACTTTCAGACACTTCAAATGCACCGCAATTCGGGATATTCTCGGGATCAGGCAGCCGTTGTGCCGACGGAAAAGCCGATGGAGCTTTTAGGTTGTTTGTCAGTTACTTAATAAGATATAATGTGGATTACGTGATCGGATAGTAATGGTCGGGGGTGTCGCGAGATTTGGAGAAATTGGGCGATGACGTCATTGGGTGGAGTGAAGAGAGACGCGATGTGGGGTGGAAGCCGATAAAATG
The DNA here is from genome assembly GCA_030579575.1 of Sporopachydermia lactativora. Classification (NCBI taxonomy): domain Eukaryota; kingdom Fungi; phylum Ascomycota; class Sporopachydermiomycetes; order Sporopachydermiales; family Sporopachydermiaceae; genus Sporopachydermia; species Sporopachydermia lactativora. The sequence continues at coordinate 2,310 of JAKTRH010000095.1, forward strand.
CCGAGAAGCGGAAGGAAAAAGCCGAGAAACGGAAGGAAAAATAACGAGAAAATAAAGGTAATATGGAGTAAAAGGCTAGCAGATTATACAGGAAAGTCATTGGAAGGATCCAAGGTGTTTTCCGGTCTTTGTTTGCTTACTTTCATTACTTTCAACTGCTATAAAGCAGCTATGGAGACTTACTTATACGGGCTACAGGCTGGATTGAATAAATCGAGAAAGAGCAGTAAATCTCTTTTTATCACTAAATATATAAATATAATACACTAACCGGGCATTCAACCCGGGGGTTTTCTACTAAACAACCAGCAGCAGAAAGTGCTGACGAAGCTCTAATCGTCTAATCACGGAGTATCAAACCTCCACTTATTCAGGCACCAAAGAGGCGGATGACTGTGCTGCTTATCAGCTTTAAAAAGGAACGCAGCTGTAGTCAGAATGTTGAGCTAAGCTTGTTAGAAGTGTAGACAGGGGAGTTTAGAGGGGAGGAGAGAAGAGTAGAAAGGAACAGAGAGGAATAGATAGTAGTAGAGAGGAATTTCAAAGAGATCCATAGAGATTCAAAAGGAGTTTGAAAGATTCTCAAAGAGTTTCAAGAAGTTTCAACGAAACTCAAGAAGACTCTCATAAGAATTTCTACAGCAATCTCAAAAGGAGATTCAAAATGGTCCTTTCCTTAGAAATTTCCACAATTTTTCTATCAGAAAATCCCACAGCCTCCATCTTCCTTCTTCATACTTAAATTTTCACCGAGAATTCCATTTCACATTCCCATAACAAAAAATCCACCAATTCTCTTTTCCTACGATTTCTCTCTCCTTTCCTACGACTCCTACAACTTCTACGATTTCTCCCTCCTTCCTTACTTTCCTCCTCTCCTCTCCTCCTCCCCTCACGGAGAAGAAAGCCACTTCTGAGCTTGGAAAAACTCATAAATCTTGCCCGTCTTGTTCACATCAATCTTTATAAGCTCCCGGGCTGCCCGCTTCTTCAAAACTCCTCCAGTACGCAAAAGCTCCCGGAATAAAGTCTCTTTGATCGCTAAATACGGCTTAGGCATAATACGCAGCTGACTGCATAATTGCTGCTCTTCAGGGCTCAGCAAATGCACGTCTGGCGCATTAGAAATATCCAACGGATTCGGCGTATTCTTTTTCGTCCCGCTTTTCGCCCCAGATTCAAAATCTGGCGCGGGGGAATTGAAAGAACTCCCACGGCCAGATCGATAAGCAGAAGAAACAAGAGAATTATGCGTATGCCGCGAAGGAGGCAACGAAAGCCCCGCTCCAGGGATCCCAAATTTAGACAGCAAGCTTGCCCGAGCCTGTTTATCTCTCTCATACTTCTGTGCTACTTCTAAACTGGTAATCCCGTTTCTACGATACTCCTGGAGCTCGGCAATCCGTTTCCGGCACTGCAGCTCCGTCAGCAACCCTTCGCTGAAGTCTATATAGTCCTGTTTAGTCATAACTCTAGCAAAAGGCTTGATTTTATTCAATAATTCCCGTTCTTCTTTTGTTTTCTTCTTTTCAGCAGCAATATTCTTACGATAATCCAGTAAGCCATGCTCAAACATAACCCTCTTCCGTTCCGCTCGACTGGTAAGCCGCTGGTTGTATATATCGAGAATCGTCAGTTTCAACTCGATATCCTGTTCTGTATCATCGGGTTCAAACACCATATCTTTCACTGTACTTTCTGCGTCGTTTTCATACTCCTGTTCAAACTCCAAACGGCCCGGCATGAATCCCTGGACTTCGTGGCACGACGGGACGGAAGCTGTGGGTTTCTGTTTGGGAACTGGGAGTACATAGTTGTTTTTACGTTCGTCTAGCCTTGCCTTCTTTCTTGCGGCAAATTCGCTGGGCGTTATACTGAATTCTTTGTTCATATCGGGTAATGGATACATGGGACTGTTGATGTATACGTCGATATAGTGTTTTCCTACTTCTTCTTTAGTTCTGCCGCCTATATGGGCTGAAATGTCTAGCCAGTTGCCTAATCCGTAAGTTTTGGCCCCTTCAATAAGCAGCAATTCCTCGTCTGCGCCCCAATCTTCGGCGAAAATCGGGTATGCGTGTTGTTCTACTACCATATAAGGATGCCATGGTTTGTGTGTTCCCGAGGATTTGCCCTCGCTGAAGCACTGGACGCATAGATCGTAGTCCTGGCATTCGGCGCATTTTATGCGGACGAGGTTTGTGCAGTCGCACGAGCAAATATCGCAGTGGAATCTGGTTGTTAGTAGGGGGGAAGGAGGGGTAGGAGGGGGGAAACAGGAAGAGATAAGAAGAGAGCGGAGGAGATGGGAGGAGATAGGAGATGATATGACGTTATAGGAAATGATAGAGGACGATAAGAAGTTATGGGAGGAGATATGAAACGATAGGAGATGATAGGAAAACATAGAAGACAATAGGAAACAATAGGAACTAATAGGAGATGATAGGAAATAATAGGAGATGATAGATGACGATAGGAAGTTATGGGAGATGATAGGAATTAATAGAAAATGATAGGAAATGATAGAAAGATATAGGAGATTATGGGAGGCGACAGGAAGAGATAGACGACAGGAGTTGATAGGAGGAGATTAGAAGTTATTGCGAGGAGATGAGAGATAATGAGAGATGATAGGAAGTTATAGGAAGTTATAGGAAGTTATAGAAAGTTATAGAAAGTTATAGGAAGTTATAGGAATACATAGGAATACATAGGAAAAGATTGAAGATGAAAGAAAGTCATACAAAACCATAGGAAGTCATAGGAAACAATATAAATCAATTTAAGACGGTAAGAGACGATGGGGAACGACAGGAAAAGATACGAGTAGATAGGAGATAATAGGAGACGATAGGAGATAATAGGAGATGATAGGAGATAATAGGAAACAATAGGAGATGATAGGAGATGATAGGAGATGATAGGAAGTCATAGTAAATGATAGGAAATGATAGAAATTGATAGGAAATGATAGAAATTGATAGGAAATGATAGAAATTGATAGGAAATGATAGAAATTGATAGGAAATGATAGGAAGACAAGTAAGACGTAGAAAACGATAGAAATCCATAGGAAACAACAGAAAACGACAGAAACTCATAGTAACCCATAACAAGATCTTAATAATCCATATAATCCCATAGTAATCCCACAATAATCCCGAATATCCCACAATAATCCATGGAAACCGATAACCGATAAAACTTCCAATCTGAGATGAGACCCGATGTGACACGGATATACGCTCATTCATCCCGCATTATACCGAGGAAAAAGCATAACCAGCGAGAAATTCTAACACCTTTTCACACCTTCTAAAAGTCCCTTCAATTCTCTTTATTTCCCTTCAATTTCCTACCCGATTTCAACCCTCCAGGGCACAAATTCACCGAGTACTCACTTAACTCCCGGTTCCGTCGTCAAAGACGGGTTAGCCGGTGGATTTTTCCTGTGAATTACCGTCATTTCACTGTTTGCAGCATTTTCTCGCCGTAAAAGGCGGTTTGGGAGATTATTTTAGCAATTTGTGGTTTACGGAGTTCGCAAAAAGTGGAATATACAGGAATATACGCGTAGGATATTATCGGATAATCAGCGGCGACCCGTCGGATGCGCGATGCTTTCGGGTTTCTGATGTTGAAATTTGAGGCGGGGGAGGGGTTACCCGGATTAATAGGGTGAGGAAATGTCACGTGTGGGTCTTCAGGGTTGAAATTCCCAAACCGGTCACGAATTGGTTTTTGTAAGTTTCATACTCCTGAGTACCTATCAGCATGCATATTACCCGATTGAGCAACTGGTTTTTTTTCATTCATTCCGCGTCTACCAGAGTGACGCACACTGGAAACTCCCACTCTGGGGGAAGCGAGAGAGGCTTACCGACAGCTACAGTCGATATACTAAGCATTGTGCCTGTGATTTGAGCATTAGATATACAGGATTTATGAGACTTTGTAGTATCAGGCTGCTGTAACCAGAACCTTTAATATCAACAGTATTACAAAATGGTATGTCTATGAACAGCGGGGATCAGGTATCCCTGGATATCACGAGTGGGAATGAGAATCTCGGGAAAAGGCGGATTGCGCTGTACAAGGAGAACAACGGGTGAGCCAGCAGACGTTTTAGACGGTAAATTCGACTACAAGGATCCAGCAGCATCATGGGACGACATGTTTGAATGATACAGAAGTTGATATGGGCCCCTTTGCCGTTTTCCACAGTAATTTTCATACCCTTTGGAAAATGAACAATTTCGAACCGTTTCATTATTATCCAGAATACCCACAACCTATACGAAATTCTTGCGCGGAATTCCAACCATATAATCCCGAAACCCGAAGTAACTCACCCGCAATTCTCCTGGGACTCGCTGGATTCTCTCAGCCCCGTTCTGAGTTCCTTGTGCCTCATATTAGCATTTTACTAACACATTTCAGGGTCGCGTTAGAACTAAGACAGTCAAGAGAGCCTCTAAGGTTCTCATTGAGCGATACTACCCTAAGCTCACTCTGGACTTTGAGACCAACAAGCGTCTCTGTGATGAGATTGCCGTTATCCAGTCCAAGAGACTGAGAAACAAGATTGCTGGTTACACTACTCATTTGATGAAACGTATTCAAAAGGGACCAGTCAGAGGTATTTCCTTCAAGCTGCAGGAGGAAGAGAGAGAGAGAAAAGATCAGTACGTTCCTGAAGTGTCTGCTCTTGATTTGTCTCACACTAAGGGCCAGCTGCAGATTGACGATGCTACTGCTGAATTGGTGAAGTCTCTGGGTTTCTCTAAATTGCCTACTGCTATTGTTTCAGTTTCTTCTCAGCGTGGACCTGAGAGAAGATTCAGATCCAGAAAATAAATAGTTAGCAGATGGAATGAATCTGATATAATATTGTATTATAAGCGTAGTGAAGAGCTGGTAGGTTTTGGAGAAGGGGGGGATGAAGTAGTAGGTAATGGGTAAAGTGGGAGTATGAAATTGAAATTTTAGTAGATGGAAATAGGAAGGGATGATAGGATAGAAGTAGGATGAGTTTACACCGAATTATGTTGATGGATAGTTGCAAAATGATGGAAAAAGAGAGTAGGAAGAAATGGAGGGATAAAGTGATGGAATAGGATTAATTTCTGTAAGTTTAAGACTCTCAGGACTAACAATTACTTCACAGCTGCTTCCTAATTATAGGAAATATGATGGAAAGCAGGGAAACGTTTTGCATTAGAGGAGCAGACTGGTGATGTGGAAAAATAAATACAGATTCTATCAATAGAACAATCCAAACTGTTCAAAATTGCTATTTCATCAGCATCTCGTATCTGAGAATCAGAACAGGGAGCAAAGGTGGAAAGCCGAAATGTCCTAACAAACTCCAGTAAACATAGTTATAGTAAGCTACGATTCGAGATCAAGGGTATCCTATAAATGGCAATATGCGGATACTTGAGCTCATTTTCAGCAACCTGTCGTAGGAATTGGTGATCCGAACCCTGTTATTTTGGTGGCTTCCGGCCATAGTGCAGAATTTATCATCCGTGATAGGAATATGTATTATTCTGTATTATTCTGGACTATATAGCTATATGAACGATATTTACGAAAGAATTGTTCAAATGACCGAGGAAATAGAATGTCGAATACCCCTTTTAAGAGCAGATGGAATACAATAATCAGTAGTGGTTCTAAAAAACTGATAACTAGATGCGTAGATAGGTAAATAAACCTATAGATCTGCCAGCTTGGAGATTCGTAGGATTCAAATTCAGAGAAGAACCCGTTCCCTCACTCTTAATACCCATGCTATATATAAAACAACATCAAATACGTAATACTTTGCTCCGGTTTAGCAGCCTGGTGTTGTTCTTGATTGTCACAGCGTTCATATCACAGTCAGAGATGTACAGATATTACTTTGAATCGGGAATTCTTATCAGGATTCTCCGAATTTGCTTCAACCACAACTCCTGACTCAATCAAAATCAATTCTCATTATTCTCCTCGAAGATTTTCCAGCATTGTCAAGTATTTTGAAGAGTAAAATGACTTTTGAGCACAATGAATGCGTTCCATCTTGGTTTCCAATAGACTTCACAGAGATTTCTTCCTCCTCGGTTGTCTCTTCGTCTACTTCAGCCAGAGTGTCCCCTAACTTCTCAGTTTTCACCAGAATACCAAAACAGCCTAATATGTTTTTGTATTGCCTATTATTTTCCATTTAATCCCCGAAGCATACTGCTTATCTTCCTTTCTTACTCTCGACTCCGATAGCTAGCATTTTCTCCTTCCTTTCTGGGTTGAAACCGGAACCACTTCTTCCAAAACCTTTCCTCAAACAGGGATTGAGCTGCTAGATAATTCCACACCCCTGATAGTTGGCCTTATAGGATAATTGCAGCCACTTGGCCAGGTATAGTTCGTTAGACACTCGGGATACAACCAGTTTTCCGTTCAGATCAACTGCGAGTTCTGAAGCGAATTCGGAAGCGATACGAGCCCAATAAACACTCGGAATTTTTCCCTATGCTTGTATAGTGTCTTAGCTATCGCTTATCTATGTATTAATCCCAAAATGTATGCTATCATAAGCTCTTATCGCTTCCTTTTTACCTGCTCTCTCGCATTGTTCACCTTATCGCGGAACATCGCATCTCATCTTGAGCTCATCGGAGTCCCGATGGTCGGCAAAGCCGCGGGCCGTTGAAACTCTATTTAGAGTTGTGTGTACATGCAATATACTTTTAGTCTTCCCGCGGCACTATTTCCTTTTACAGAAAGAAACTCAAGCCCGATGACGACAATCCGCGGCAACGTTCGGGTCGGCGTCGGAGATGAGGCGAAACAGCTGGCAACACCGATAGATGACGGATAAGTTAGTTGTAGAAGGCGGGAACTTGCGAAGTATCTCACAGGCTATCGGGGGTATATAAAACTGGCTTTATCCTCCCTCGATTCCAACCAGATTTTCAACCTCTCTCTGTTCTCTTCCTTCATTCAACAGAGATCATCTACTATCTACTATAATCGTCTATAAAGATCTACAATAATCTACAATAGTCAAGCGACGTCAAATTCACTGCTATTCACTACTAAACAAGAATCTACTGGTTCCCTTTAACACATTTCACAATGTCTGAACCCGCTCCTCAAATCACTGTCACCCCTTTGAAGAACAGATCCTTCGGGGCTGTCGTGAACATGCCTTCCTACACACAGGACCCCTCTGAGCTGAATACTGCAGATTTCAACCTCCTGTTCAACGCACTGCACGAACATCTGGTGCTGGTGATCCCCCACCAAGCAGGTCTCTCGGCAAAGTCCCAGTGGCTGCTCACTCAGCGATTTGATCCTACTACTTCTGCCGGAGCCTATGGACATGCTAAGGAGTTCCGCCATGAGAAGTCTGTGCTGAAAAAGGACGGATGCTCCGTCCCGTCTCAGCCACAGGTACAAGTTCTGGGCCAGGGAGTCCACTATGACCACGTGGGGCTGCCTGAAGTCCAGCTGACTCACCCCACGCACGATAAGTTCCATAAAGACGTACTCAGCGATGAGGAGATGGCCGAGGGGTTCACCCGCTTCTACCGCTGGCACATTGACAGTGCTTTTTACGGGCTTTCTCCGCCTGTAGTGACGACGCTGCTGGGAATTGAAGTGCCCAAGGGCCGAGACATGAAGATTAGATACGAAGATACAGGAGAAATACTCCCAGTGACTCAAGCAGCTACAGCATTCCTCTCTGGAGCTGAAGCTTTTGATCTGCTGTCCCCAGAAGACCAGAAATTTGCCCTCAGCACCACAGTAGTGTACGCACCTCATCCGTACATCTACATTGCTGAGGCCAAAGCTACTTCAGATGGGCTTACTATGGTCAACGAAGGCAAGGAGCTTCCATTGGAAGAGCTGCCAGAATGGGAAGAAAGCAAAGTAAAGAGACTGCCTATGTGCTGGACCAATCCCGTGACCAAAAGACAGCATTTGCAAGTCCATGGATGCTGTGTTTGGAAGCTGGAGTGTGCTGATGGCAGAGTTATCGAATTAGAGGAAGCCCGGGAGATTGTACATCGTATGCTGCGGCCTGCTATTGCTCCGGAGCGAGTATATGCACATGCCTGGGACGAGGGGGACCTGGTTATCTTCTATAACCGTGGAGTTCTGCACAGTGTGACTGGCCAGTTTGCTCCGGGTGAGAAGCGGTTGATGCATCAGTGCAATATTGCGAGCGGAGAAGATCCTGTGTGTGAGCAGTAGAGGGATGAGAATAGGGAGAGGAGGAAGAGGGATTATGGGAACGGGAATTTTCACTAATAAGACGGGAGAACAGAAATTGTGGGCTGGCTGGAGGGTCGGGGTGGTTTTTTATAGATTTATGTAGAATTTAGGTGGAGAGGAAAGATTATTCGGTTATTAACGAGAGAATCGGAAAGTAGGAGTTCCAGAATTGTAGAATATGAGAGAATATTTGAGGATATACCGTTGCTCATGGCTTTTGTCACGTCGTTCTATAGTGGATTTATGAGTTTGGATGGAAAGCTGGTGTGAAATACTGCAGTTGTAAGACGCTACGAGATTCTTTGAGAGTATTTACGACTATATGAAGTGAGTAGGTTATTTAAACCGTCTATATATACTTTTTCAGCTCTACTGTACGAGTTAATAGGTCTACAGTGGAAATTTCAAAGCGTATATACGGATACTATAGTAAGACAATCAGGGAGTCACAACGGGCATTGCTAGCTATTCCCGGGAAACGTGGGACTAAAAGCAGTCTGGGGAGATCATTCTGAGTTAATATTACAGCACAATAAGTAGAAAACCTGTAGAATAATTGATATAATTGAAATTTTCACTTTCCAATGCTATCGTTGCTCGAAGCTTTCATATGACGATGCTCGGGATATTAAGATTACGTAACCAGAAAGGCCCCATCGCTGGATTCGGCTTGCAAGAGATAGCTGGAAATCCCCCAAAAGCCGACTCAGGAGACAACCTGTACTACTTTTAAGTGACACAGCAGGGAAATCGGATACCAAATATTAAATGCTTTTGATCTCTAGTTTGTTGCAATTCTTCCTGCTATGCTATTCCGGTTGATACACTACAACTATTAAATACCTTACATATGCCTTGTAAAATCTTCGATAATGCAGCGAACAATTCACATACATATATCTGCATAAACCTGCATATAGATGCATATACATGTATTATATATTATCCCTGAGAACCACATTCCTCTTGCTCACACCGCAGTATCTGCTAAAAATAATACCGCACCGAGTCTCTATTATACCCATCATGCGTCCAGTCTGTTCTTGATTTCACAGTATTCCATCCTTTACTCTCAGCCTCCTTCCTTCTACTCCTAACGGCCTTCTAGATCATACGCCATCACCTTTTTCGTCAAGAACCCTCTAATACGTTACTTAAAACGCTGAAAATGAGTCTCATATACTTCCAAATACAGCTCTAACTAATGCTCATCAGGCCACACTCTTTTCCCCCCGCATTTCGCCTCGTTCCACACAGTAATATCACCTCCATTGCTCCCGAAACTTCACTGTCCGCCCGATGTCCCCTATACGCTTCCGGTGTCCCCTATACCTTGCCGGTACCGGTGCGAATCTATGCTGTCCTTAACTGCCCGGAGTGGCCCAGAATGTTTGCCTATTGACGTAACTTGTTTCACGTGCACTGCGGTAACCTGCAAGTCTCATTTCCTGTTTTGTCGATTGATTCATACTGAGCAATGCAGGATCATGCATGGTAGAGCTTAAAAGGGATCCGGCAAATCATCCGGAGATATGAGAATTCTACAGTATGCGCTCAGAAGTGTAAATTAAAGCCACAGAAAACGCTTGTAGTACCAGTGGAGTATTTAAGTACAAAGCGTTAAAACTCCCCTGCTAAGTTTTACCCGCTTTACAGCAAACTTCTTCCCTAATCTGCCCATTCCTTTCCTGCATCTCCTGTACAAGGTGCAGCAACACGCAGCAAGGTGCATATCCGGACAGCGGTCACCTCATCTCTTTTCATTCTTTTCATTTCCTTCCGTTCCGATGCCATCGACCGAGCAACAATTTCGGTTCCTAATCCGTTCATTTTGAGGGCTCAATCTCGTAATTTGCCCAGTTAAGAATTAAAGCTTTGAATGAGTATTATTTGATTTCAATTCCTTCCATATCTTTCCAACCCGGAGTTGGGAGCGGCAATGCCGAGGAGTTCACGATTTCAGCGAATTACCGCATTTCCTGCATTTTTCGCGCACTGTATGACACGTCACGGACCGTTTCAGATTGTTTAGAAACCCCATTCCGGCCGAAAAGGGCTACGGAGTAGCTTAGACAGTGAAAAAAAAGTGAGTAACTGAGTATTCAACAGTAGGTAGTTGATGGCAGTGCATGTCAGCGCATGTCAGCGCATATCAGCGCATAGCAAAGCTAGGCAGTGTGTAAAACATATTTATTAGCCTGTTCTTGGCAGAACAGTCACTTTAAACATACCAAATGTAGTCAAATAATACAATTTCAATCGTTAATTAGTCATTTTTAATCAATTTGTTCACTGATTATTTAGCTAATCAACTCATGCGTCTGCCTTGCAGATTACTCGCGTGAGCCGCGCATTAACTCGCGTGCACCACTATAATACCTTTCAACTGTTTAACCAGCGGTCCAAATATAATCCAAATAAATATAAACTCAATAGAAACTATCTATTCACAATTTAAACAATTTTTAAACCACAATTTCCTCTCATTTCTGTCACTTTAACCCCATGTTCATCTCATCACTCTCTTCTCCTACCCCCCTCAAGTCTCCTCTCGTACCCCAAGCTTTTTTTAGTTTTAATTTTCTTCCCTGCTTGTTTGGGTTTTTTCGTTTTTCTTTGCGAGCACTTAAAAATTAGTGGTACAAGCGGTTAATATCTTTTTGTGTTATTTTACTACCAACAATTTTACAAAACCACCCGAATTCGTTCCGTCAGCCGAACTTCCAGCCGAACTGCCAGCCGAACTGACAGCCAACCAGCTCTGCCAGTCCCTGCCAGTCCCGTCCCTGCCTCAGTCTCTGACATATTTTCCTGCCTTGCGCTTTTGTGGTGCCGTTAAGAAAGCCAATAACCCATCGGGTTGATTGTTTACTACTATCCGCGCTTCCGCGCCACAGCGGCTAATTTGCTACCGCTCCCGCTACTTCGGTAACCACAAATGGCATCATCATACTCGGCTTCGCCGTCTTCTCACCACTATATCGCCCGGCGTGGCTCAATAACGGCTCCAGCTCCTTACACAATCCCACCACCGAGCTCCCAAAGAGCCGTGTATCCTTATAGACAAGGCAGTCTCAGCTATTCGCACAATAACAACTCGGCATCCACAGACGGAACTTCCTCATCCGTTCCGCTGCTTTCCCGGGATTTCGTAGTTCGCAGAATCTCAGAAGGCGAATCAGGAAGACTGAAAGAAGAACTGAAATGCGAAGCCTGTGGAAAGGGCTATAAACATATCTCATCCCTAGCTAAACATCTATGGGAACATACCCCGGAATGGAACGTTACAAAGAAGCTATTAATATCGAAGCATCAACAGGTTCAACTGCTAGAAGCGGCTTCTATTCTTATCTCTATGAACGATAAAGGGGACGGGAATTCCGAGTCAAATCCGTCATCGGATAACGAAGAAGAAGAAGAGGATGAAGAAGAAGTTAACGATGTTAATGCTGTGACTGAGCCGGATCTCGTTGGTAGTAAAAATTCACCATTTCCTTCATCTTTGCCTACTCTTACTGGACGTGGGATGAATGGGTTTTTGGATTCGCCGAAGCGCGGGATTCATCCTTCTGCTGGGATTAAAAGGGAAGCGAAAGTAAGGGAAAAAGATAGGAAAGAAGGGAGAGATAAGAGGGTTATAAAAGAGGATAGAAATGAAGAAAATGTGATGGAAAGAGAAGAAAGAGAAGAGAACGATGAGACTGATCAAGGAGTATTTGGTGAAATGGATTAGTATGATGGAATAGGTAGAAATCAAAACAAGAAAGGTAGATAAATGAATTATGAAATGACGAAGAAAGAAGTAGGATTTGGAGGGGGAGGAGGGGAAGAGGGGTAGGAGGGGTAGGAGGGGTAGGAGGGGGAAAATGGGGGAAAGAAGGGGAAAGGATGAGGAAAAGGAGGAAATTAGTAGGAAAAATGGCAGAAATGGAAGAAAATCGGTGAAAAAGCTGCAAAAAACTACGGAAAAGTAGGAAAAAATGGCAGAAAATGAGGAAAATCGGTGAAAAAGCTGCAAAAAACTACGGAAAAGTAGGAAAAAACTGCAGAAAAGGAGGAAAATCGGTGAAAAAACTGCAGAAATGGAGGGAAATGGAGGAAAATAGAGGAAAATGGAGGAAAATGGAGGATAAAACTGTAGAATGCAGAATCTGCCAAAAACGAGGAACAGAAATGAATGAGAGGAAAAATAGTGGAATAAGAAGAAAAGAGATGAACCAAAATTGTAGGAAATGAGGGAAATAATGGGAAAAATCTACAGCAAAAGGAGGAAAAAAATAGAAGAAAAAAGACCGTAGAAAAGGGAGAAAAATAGAAGAAAAAAACTGTAGAAAAAGAACAAATGAAGAAACTAACGAATTCTAAGAGATCTTAAGAAATCCTAAAGAATCCTCAAGTAAACCTAAGAGATTCTAAGAAATCCCCAGTAAACTACAAAGGAAAAGAAGAAAGATTAATCAAATCATCCCTACTTTTCCTACAAAAGGGGAAAAACAAGAAAGAAGATACAAAATTTACTACATTATTCTAGCTTTAGGTATCAAACATTCAGAATAACACCTTCTTCAAAGCAATTCTGATACTTTACCAAGAGAATATAGAATAAAAACACATCATACCAGTACATAACATACCTGAGGTTTCATAACCAATACTGTAAAATGGAAAACACAAGAAAGAAAGAAGGGGAAGTTGCATATTCTGCTGGGTTTCAGCAGGAAATTGACAGGAATAAGCGGATTTATAATGATATTTCATACATTAACGCATTTATACAAATTTCAGTGTTTGATAGCAAATTATAAGGAAGTAACTGTAAGGTAACTGTAAAGTGACTGCTTTAGAAGTTATTCAGGGTGGAAAACAGTAGGTTGGAGATAATGTGAGATATGGTAGAAGAATAAGGAGGGATAAGGAGGAATAAGGAGGAATTTAAAGGAATAAGGAGGAATTTAAAGGAATAAGGAGGAATTTAAAGGATTATAAAGGAATATGGAGGAATTTAAAGGATTATAAAGGATTATAAAGGAATTAAGAGGAATACAAAGGAATGAAGAGGATTATAAAGGTATAAAGAGAGGAATATGAATGAATATAAACTAATAAGAACCAAAGACTGTCTAGAATTCTGGGAATGGGAAGACATTTAGAGTATTTAAGACCTTTGAGACCTTTGAAACGTTCAGACATTGAAAAAATGATTTACTACTGCTGCTTCTGCTTCTGCTGCTTCTGCTAAATGGAAATATAAACTTGGAACTGACAAAAATAATGATACGAAAATAGTGGAATGGATTCTTTTCCATAAATCTCCTTATCTCCTCACTATTTCCTCACTCTTTGGCTTCAATGGGTCTGTCTGTTCACATCTTGTACTATTTTGAGGAATCATCTGTTCGTCTGTTCATCTGATTTGTTCATCTGAACTGTTTTATCTCTTAAAATGCTGTATTTCCTTACCTGATCGGTTCTGTTGAACGGCGAGGTGTCTGTCGTTGTGATGGGTGGTTTGTTGTATATTTACGGTTGACAACAAAGAGGCTATGTCGATATAATGTATATCTTCATCTCTGTATATCCTCATCTCTTTATATCCTCATCTCTTTATATCCTCATCTCTTTATATCCTCATCTCTTTATATCCTCATCTCTTTATATCCTCATCTCTTTATATCCTCATCTCTTTATATCCTCATCTCTTTATATCCTCATCTCTTTATATCCTCATCTCTTTATATCCTCATCTCTTTATATCCTCATATCTTTATATCCTCATCTCTTTATATCCTCATCTCTTTACAGCACCGTTTCATACTCTGACTTCTTTTCACTGCCCCTTGAAGCCTGTTATATCCCAGTAATACGCACAGCTGAGAGCCAACGCTTTTAAATACACAACGGCCTGCAGAAAATTCTAGCTGTGATAAGCTGTGATAATATCGGAGGAACTCCTTTATTTCCTGTAGTAAAAGAGACACGTTAATCAGGGATCATTGCTGGAGTTATAGTTATTTGTACTACACAGTTTCGTTCTGTTATTCCTATTCTTTCCGCTCCGATGTCTGATTATCCCCGAGTTTTGCCCATTCTTGCCGATTCACAGTACTAAATAACCCAATATTATCATCTATTTGACGAAGAAGGCGAAAATAATAAGGGCAAAGGAGCCAAGATGTTGAAGGTTGAATTCCAGCATCTTTTAAAGTGTATATAAGTGGATTGTGCGGTCAGCCATGTGGATATTGGAAGGATTTCTATCTTTTAGAGGTTCCGAAGTTCTGAAGTTCGTACTTCTATAGAAAACAACTATTTGAAGTCTCACAATTGTAGAACCTGTCTGAGTTTCTGATTTCTTCCATTCATTCTATTCTTTTGTTTAGATTTCTTGTATTTCTAGTATTTCTAGTATTTCTAGTATTTCTAGTATTTCTAGTATTTCTACTATTCTTATTATTCTTATTATTCTTATTATTCTTATTATTCTTATTATTCTTATTATTCTTATTATTCCTATTATTCCAATTATTCCAATTATTCCAATTATTCCAATTATTCCAATTATTCCTATTATTCCTATTATTCCTACTATTCCTATTATTCCAATTATTCCAATTATTCCAATTATTCCAATTATTCCAATTATTCCAATTATTCCAATTATTCCAATTATTCCAATTATTCCAATTATTCCAATTATTCCTAGTCTTTTCCCCGTATTCGCTTTCTTTCTTAGCAGGTTTATAAGTGTACACCACGTAGTAAAAGCAGCAATGCCTGTCAATTCTTTAGGCATTTACGCGTTCAGCTGCTACTCCCCTCTGCTCAAATTTCTGCTCAAATTCCTGCTTAAACTAAGCAGACAATTCAGCAAAATCAGCACAGCTCTGTTCGCAATTCGTTCTTCTGGTGTATTTTAGCATTTGTATGATCTTTTCCCCTGCTTATCGATTTCTATTAGCGAATTTAGCGAATTAACTGATTAAACTGGCAGTTCTTTTATTAATTCAATCTGATTTTTTGCTCCGGGATTTCTCCGGGTTTCTTCTTCTTTTCTCTGATTTCTTCTTCTTTTCTCTGATTTCTTCTTCTTTTCTCTGATTTCTTCTTCTTTTCTCTGATTTTTCCTGCTTATTTATATCATATCTCGGTGCCTTTATCCTCTATTTCTGAACTCTTCTGAACTCTTCCGAACTCTTCCCAACTCTTCCGAACTCTTCCGAACTCTTCCGAACTCTTCTGAACTCTTCCGAACTCTTCCGAACTCTTCCCAATTATTCTCACTGCTCCCGACCCCTCGGATTCCACTCCCTGGTTCCCATATAACTTCTATTAATCCTCGGTAAATTTTCTACTCATCCATATATTTCAGCTCCATCTTTCAGCCACATTCCATCCCGTAAACGGCGTACCTACGCCACACTCAATCCTCTTCCTCTTCAAATTCCTCCGCTCAGCTTCTAAAACCACCCGAAGGAACTCCGAAATCGTCAGCCGCTTTTATTAATTCCAAAGATTACCAAAGGAATACAAAACAAACCAGGATTCTCAGTTCAGAAGGAAAGGAGAGGAAAGGAGAGGAATGGATAGTAAAATCAAATAAAATAGAATAAAACAAAGTAAAGTAAAAGAAAGTAAAGTAAAGTAAAATAAAATAAAATATTCACTTCTTACAACTCCCTACAATTTTATAATTTAACCTATCAATTCCTCCAATTCCTCCCATTCCTTTGCTTCCCCATTAGAAATACAGAAAATACAGAATACAGCAAACTTATTCAAACCTGATATAAAATCACTTCACCAGTAAGATAAATTATACCAAATTCTGAATTCACCACCTTGATTTGCAGCTCATCAGAATCGGAATTTCTTCCTATATAACACCAAATCAACCAGAGGAAACCTCAACCTGTTTAATAGCAAATAGCATAGTATAACTATTGCCATTCCATTGCCATTCAATTGACAAAACATCCTTCAGGATTCTCATAATCTTCAGCATCTTCAGGATCTTCAGGATCTTCAGGATCTTCAGGATCTTCAGAATCTTCAGAATCTTCACGATTCTCACTAGTATCAAAATTTCCACTCATTCTGTTCATCGCAGCAGCAATAATGAAATAAATTTCCATATAGACGGATCCCTACGACACGGCATCATTCATAATTACATAAATCTTCGCTATATGATTGAAGGGTGCCAAAATAGCAGTTATTACAGCGAGAATTCAACTTTCTACGTCAGTAATCAACCTGCTGTGCTGCCCACGGTATTTCTGATAAACAATAGTGGAATTATAACTAATAATCAGTTGATTATAAGTTGATTATAAGTTGATTATAAGTAAGTTGATTATAAACTGATTAAGCAATTCATCAACTAATTATTGTACTATAATTTCAGTCCAAGGCTTTGATATGATTGATAAGGAGATGACAGGCAGAGAAGAGGCAGAAGAATGGAATTCTCAGAGTCAAAGAATCACTTTGATACACCAGCACATTTCCTTTATAATTCCATTCCTTGAAAAGTGTGGAATTTGTTAGGATTTTAGGATTTCTTAAGAATTTTAAGGATCTTTTATAAGATTTCCAGGATTTCATAGGATTTCTTATAGAATTTGTCAGGATTTCTTATGATTTCTTAGGATTTCATAGGATTTCTCATAGAATTTTCAGAATTTCTTAGGATTTCTCATAGAATTTCTTAGAATTTCCTAGGACTTCTAACGAATTTCTAACGAATTTCTTACAAACTTCTTACAAATTTCTTATAGACTGTTCCACAACTAAGTCAAAATGACCCGGGAAAGCCTGTCTACAGAATTCTCATTAAACCTCACCTCACCTCATATATTATTATCCGCTTTCTACCATACATTTTAGCCAGCGTCAGCTCCTCCAGCAGATCAGACAGCATATATGTGGCGCGGATATAAGCGGATATCTGCTTTGTTGTACCCGTTGGAGTTTTCCGTGCCGAGCTGTACGATTTTCGGTCTGGCGTCTTAGGATTTGTTAGGATTTCTAGGATTTTTTAGGATTTCTAGGATTTCTCAGGATTTCTTAGAATATCTAGGACTTCCTATAGGGTTTCTCGGGATTTTTGGGACCTCCAGGATTTATTAGGATTTCTTATAGAATTCTTATAGGAGATTTTAGCATTTTTTATAGAACTTTATAGGATTTGTAGGATTTCTTCCAGAGTTCTTATAGGATTTCTCAGCTTTTTAGGATTTCCAGGATTTCCAGGATTTCCAGGATTTCTCAGGATTTCTCAGGATTTCTCAGGATTTCTCAGGATCTCTTAAAATTTCTCAAGCTTTTAGAATTTCTTGAAATTTCCAGTATTTCTCACCATTTCTCACCATTTCTCACGATTTCTCACAATTTCCTACAACTTTCTACTGAATTCTACGATTTACCATTAAATATTTCCCCCCAGAACTCAGAATTAACCATTATTTCCTCTCTTTTATCTCATATTTCCCCATATTTCCCCCATATTTCCCCCATATTTCCCCATATTTCCCCCATATTTCCCCATATTTCCCATTTCTTCCCCATTTCTTCCCCTTCTTACCTCCTATTCTCACTAAATGTCAATTCCTCTTATATTAACGCACTTTCTAGCCAATTTTATTACAAAAAATCACACTTTTCCCCAGAATCCCCATCCATAATACAATTTCTCACTACTTTACAGCCTAAACCCCACTATTTACCCTGAATAGAAGGATCTAAAAACGCTAAATCGTTCTTATCATCGTCTACTGACCCAAGCTGAACCCCAGTAACGTCTATACCTGCATCTACATGGTGATGATGCACCCCTAAACCCTCATCCTCTTTCATATTCTTCTCCTGAACTGCTGCAAACGCTACAGCCTTAGCAGCAACTGCTGCCACCCCTTCATTTGCCAGTTTCTCCTGCTTCTTCCGTTCTCTATAACGCCTTTTCTCTTCACGCCTTTTATCCCTGACGTAATCACGTTTCTTATACTCCCTTCTATAATCCCTTATTCGTTCCTTCACATCAGGACGAGACCTGTACTGCCTGACGCGATCTTTCACATCGTCGCGTTTGTCACGTTCGCGTCTCCTCTCAATAGAGCTCCTTTTAGACCGGTAGCGTCTTTGAGCTTCGGCGCGTCTCCTTTTCCAGTCGGCTTCCAATTCCTCTTTAGTCATATTTTTCCTGTCTATGCGGCGCCTTTTCGGCATTTCCTCTTCCATGCTTCCGACGGAGAGTTCGGTGACTTCCGTGCCTACGGGTTCCACCGGTTCCACGTGTTCAGTGCCATTTCCAGTTGCGAGTAGGGGAATTTCCAGTGGTAAAGTGAGTTCGTCTACTACTTTTCCCGTGTCAGAGTTTTTAGAAGATTGGAGCAACTCCGGCAGGATTTCCGGGTGCGGGTTTGAATCCATTATTGTGGTTTGTGGTGTTAATTTCGGGGTTATAATTGTATCCCGTTCTCGGATCCGCTAGGCACTTTTTCGGCTTACTTCGGCTCATCGCCTATCCGAGGGGGGGGGATGTTGTTGATCGTCGGGCTGTAGGAGTGTAGGAGGTGAAAAGAAGGGGAAGGCTGGAGACTGAAAGGAGGAAGGAGGAGGGAAAAGGCCGGGTAACTGGGGGTAAAGAACGAAATATGTATTACATAATCATATATGACGTAATCAGAAATAGAGCAAGTGTTTCCGATTAGTCATCATTTAATATAACTGAAACTAAAATAAGATTACCGTGAATAACCGAAAAAGTTTCGGCTATCGGAGGCGAGTGATAAAAAAAAGGACGCAAAACGCAAACAGGGTACACAGGGATGCAGATATGATATAAGAAGCCGAATCGCTTCCGAGAGAGAGAAAAACGGGAGTAAAATGGGGATTCAATGGATATAACAGGCCAGTGGACGACAGGAAGTTGAGCGGAAAGTAGGGGAAACTTTGGAAGATGGCGGGATTGAGCGGAACTTGAATATGGACTGATTTGGAAGTATTTAAGGCATCAGATCAGGAATAACGAGAAAAAAAGCGGCATATTGAAGCAGAAAGAAGGGCCGGAAAGCCTTGATTTTACTCTAGAAGTAAAGAATTCTGCTGAAATATTGCAGCCATGAGTTTATCTATCCGCTATTGCCGTGATTATCCTCTTTTTTCCCTAGTTTTGGTCCATTTTTTCTTCCTGTTTATCACATTTGGATGAGTACACTGATACCTATATACCCTACAAACAATACCAGGGGCGTCTGCTAACCCACACATGATTCTACCTGCTTTTAATACCGTTTTAATACCCACTATGGCCCGTTAATACCCTCTGATGACGGCTGATAACTCGGATTAATCGGAATATCCCAGTATTGTTTATACCTTCCTTCCAATACCCGATCACGTCATCAGAAAACGAACTTCGCGTCTCACCTCAAACCTTTTTAAGGTGCATGGGTGTACTTCTCTGAATCCCGTAAAATTCTCCGTTGCAGGAAAAACGGAACCATAAACGGCAACGTTGCCCATTATTTCCTAAACTGTCTATCAACTCGCATGATTCTCCGAGGTTCGCCCTACAATCACTCCGGTTTAGACGTCCAGACCCTTCAGACCCTTTCCGGCGCCGTTTTAGCACATTTTAGCATCACCGGGGTACACGGCGGTGCCGTATCGTAGTACGTAAATGTGTCATTACCGGAGCAAAGGAAGGGTCTATAAAGGAGACGGGAATAGGAAAGAATATCCTATTTTATGTGGAGAGGAGAAAAATTGCTATTGGAATGGCAAACAAACCAGTAAATCAGTTTTTCCCATAGTTACCCAGCTTTATTTTCCAGTTATATTACTATTTCAGGAGTATATTAGTTATTCCGAAGCCGAAGGGTTTTCCCCAGTATTTCCGCTCCCCTCACTTTTGGGTTCCTTTTCGCCTGCCTTACTCGGCCCGGTTCGGCGAACTTTATGCATGCGGAGAAACCCTATTGGGCGGAAATTAGGAATTTAATGTGGGGGTTCGGACCTTTTAGAGAGGTTTGATTCGAGAGTTTAGCAAGAATTTGCCATGTATTAATGATTTATCATATATTTTGCTATTCATTTTATTGGTTTTATTAGTTATTTATACCCAAATCTTGCTCTCAGTACTGCTATTTGCTTCTTATACCTTCCTATAACTCCCTTGAGTTTCTCCTGAATTACCCGGTCGGAGTTTTTAGTTTTACCCCGGATTTCTCCGCCCAACTGTAAATTCAACTGTAAAATCCACCTGATTTTCCCTCAGACCCTTCTTTATTCCGGACAGGGTGAGAATTTTAGGAAGTTTTATGAGTAAAGTATTGAACCCTGAGCCCGAGGAACAAAATTTTCAGACAATTCAGTGAAATCGGTGTAAAATTCAGTGTAAATTCGGTGTTTAAATATCCGAGAGTTTACCGATTTTTCGCTGTTTTGCTTTACAGATTTCGGGCAAACGAGTTGTTTTTACTGTAGTGTAAGCGAAATAATAGGCATTTAAGGGATATAAGGCATTTATTGCATATTTCGGCATTTAAGCTACATTGCGCCACATTACGCCACATTTGAGCCACATTTGAGTCGCAATTGCGGCTTTCGCTTCATTTACGCCTCATTGCGCCACATTTGAGTCTCAATTTCGGCTTTCGCCTCATTTGAGCCTCAATTTCGGCCTTTTTCCTCATTTCGGCATTCCCAAAATGAAAACCCCCGAAGCCATCGGCTCGGATACAAGCCGGTCGAGTTTTGAAAAACCAACAGAATTCACACAAATAGCGGCAATAACCGATGCCGGAACCACAAAACGCCACATTGACGAACTCGCAGCCGAACTCGGCGTAAACCAAACCCGCCTGATGTGGAAAATCGACATCTGCTTAGTCCCATCAGTGTGTTTACTATACCTACTAGCATTTCTTGATCGCGTAAACGTTTCTAATGCAAAAATCTACGGTATGGCAGAAGACCTGAACCTTACCGGTAACCAATTCAACGTAGCACTCACTATTTTCTTCGTTCCCTACATCATCTTCGAACTCGTATCGAACTACCTACTGAAAAAATTCAAACCACATGTATGGCTGTCAGCCTGTATATTCCTATTTGGAGTTATCACTATAGGCGTAGGATTTATACACAACTACGGGTCGCTGCTTGCGCTGCGGTTTCTCCTGGGTATATTCGAATCGGGTATGTTCCCCGGGTGTTTCTACCTGCTTTCTATGTGGTACCGGCGTGACGAAGCGCAAAAGCGGTATTCCTTCTTTTTCGCTTCCACTAATTTAGCAGGAGCTTTTGGAGGGCTTATTGCTTACGGCATCAACAATTTGAATATGAAGCACGGGATTGAAGGCTGGAGATGGATTTTCATTATTGAGGGATCCATCACCTGCGGGTGTGCGTTTTTCCTGTTTTTCACGCTAGCCGATTTCCCTGAAGACGCGAAATACCTGAAAGAGAACGAGCGGATATTCCTGAAGCGGAAATTGGCATTGGACGTCGGGGAATCAAAGCATGAAGTGAAATTCACGTGGAAAGAGATTGCTGGGTGCTTTAAAGACGTTAAAATATGGCTTGCAGCTTTGGCCTATTTCGGTATGATTATTCCTGCTTACGGATACGCTTA
Source organism: Sporopachydermia lactativora (assembly GCA_030579575.1). Lineage (NCBI taxonomy): Eukaryota > Fungi > Ascomycota > Sporopachydermiomycetes > Sporopachydermiales > Sporopachydermiaceae > Sporopachydermia > Sporopachydermia lactativora. The sequence continues at coordinate 24,214 of JAKTRH010000095.1, forward strand.
TTTTGCCCCGTCTATAGTGAAGACATTCGGGTATTCAGCGGTGCAAACGCAGTTGAAGTCTGTTTTCCCGTGGATTTGCGGGTTTGGGTTTTCTATGGTTGTAGCGACGTTTTCCGATTTCATTCGGCATAAATTTGGGTTGTTTTTAGGGTGCTGTGGGCTCGGGATTATCGGATTTGGCATTCTGCTCGGAGATCGCCATGATAACGTTGCTCGGTATGCCGCGTGTTTTCTGATTACGTCAGGATTATATACTGCTATGCCGCTGTTAATTTGCTGGACTTCTATGAATTTTTCCGGACATTTAAGGCGATCAGTGGGCACAGCGTGGCAGATTGGGTTTGGTAATATCGGCGGGATTGTCGCTACTTTCTCGTTTTTACAGGAAGATGCACCGTACTATTTGAAAGGATTTGGATTGGGACTGGCCTTTACAGGGTTTGCAGTAGTTGTTGGGATTGTGTATTTCTTTGTTATTTGGAGCGATAATAAAAAGAGGAGGAACGGCACGGAAGCGTTTGAGAAGTTTGAATCGTTATCGGAGCGGAAGCGGGAATTGGCGGGAGATTTGGATCCCAAGTTTGTTTACACTTATTAGATGAATTGATGAATATTTAATGAATGATCGGGAAAAAAAGTAGATGTAGAGTGTATTTAGGGAGTGGGATGTGACTGTTTTATGTTGCAATTAGCCGGTAATGTCGTTGTTCCGTTGGTGTACCCTCAGGAGTTTACCGAGATAGCCGAAATTTATTGAATTCCGCTGTCCGAAATAGGCAATTTCCACCTAACATTGTCGCTGTTAGGTTTGAACAGAAAGTTTCCTTTCTGGGAAGCGAGGGTGGGATATTGGACGAAAATATTTATTTGAGGAGCGAAAAGTTCAATAAAGCGGGTTAAAAGTGAGTAGAAATTCGGTAATTTGGTGGTTTGGAATAGAGAACAAGACTTTAAGATCTAGGGAGATTATTCTACTGTGATTTGAAGTACGAAAAAACGCCATTTGGATGACCAAAAGTGACCAAAACCTGATGAGATAGGCGATACAGCCTCATAAAGTACCGAAATCTACAAATAAAAACATGCAAATCAACGCTAATCGCTGAGAATCTCTTCAATATAAATACCACACTCCTAATTATGTACTTTTATCCTCATGCCCCAAAGCATTTCTCTCTATACGGCGGCGTAGTAAGAAGATATCATAATCAGCCAATTACCGATTACCTCATCATAAATAACCCTCGGATCACTATAATCACTTCGGAACGGATATTTATCGTCATTCCGACCCCAAAACTATGCAATTTGCTACTATATTCACCCAATTCCCACTATATCTTCTCCTCTATACTCCTGTCTAACCCCCAGCGCTCATTAGAATCTTTTCAGCCAACTGAACGACCTCTTTTTGAACCCCCCGTGCTTCCTCGGGGAATTCAATTAATTGAGCAATTTGATAGTCTAAAAGCTTACGTAAACTGGTTAATAAAACAGCATTTTTACACCAAGTACGAATCGGTAGCCACAAATCCAGTACAATCCCCGGAGATCTCCGGCCGGAAGTTCCCGTAATCCCGGTTATATCATAAGACAAATTTGATCCAAATAACAATAGAGAAACCGTCGTTGTAGGCGTTAAATCTCTCAGAAACAGCTTAGAAGTCGTTTGAGATTCACAGTATGTAAGGAAATTATCACGGGAACTCAGCTTAGCTTTAAACATACACGAAGAAGGATGAATAAAAGCCCGAGTTGCCGGATAAATTTCCGTTTTTGTATCACTATCCTTTTTGTGGTTCCCATTCCCATTCCCATTACTACCCGATTCTCCCGAAAATGCCGAATTCTTAATAAATATCTTACTACTCTGCGTATCATCATCAATTGCAACCGCTCCTGTGTACCCAGCAATGTATTTCGTCTCAGGTTTCTCAATTTTAGCCACACTGGGATAGAAACTACCGGCAATTACCGCTTTCACTATCGGCATCTTATCGTTGTTCCGATTTAGGATTTTCCCCGCTCGGCAAGTTTCCGATCTCCGATAATTTCTCGGTACAAAACCAATATCTTCCAACACGGATAAAAATTGTTCCCGAGCGGTTTCCATATCGCGTAATGCTTGAATAGAAAGATACCTTTTTTGTAACCAATTTCGGAGTTCTCCGGAACTTAAATTTCGTTTGTGTAATTTATATGACTCAAAAGCGTTACAAGCGGCAATTAAATCACCATCAGCGCCACAAAATTCTTCAATCATAATTTTTTTAACTTCATTACCGTTTTCAACTCCACAAAAAAATGGTAATTTACCACAAACAGCTGCACAAACGGCTAATGATTTTTCTAAACATCCGAAAATCGTTCCGTACACTAAACATTTACCGCTTTTAACATCCGTTGGTAATAATGTTAGGTACTTACCTAAATTGGTTAAAACCCCGTCAGACCCTTCGTGCGCCACATTTAAGGCCCCAACCTGTTGTAAATAAGCGCGCGCTTGAGCCACAGCGGTTAATTCCGGAGGGTCTAGCGCCCGAGATAGGAAATCCCCAACATGCGCCACACCCAGACCCTTGGCTTGTAAAAATAATTGTTCTAATCTGACTCTGCGGATTTCCGGTTCGGCATTTTCGGCCATTTGTTCGGTAATTAAACGTGAGTACAAACGATAACAAATTCCCTTTTGTACACGACCAGCTCGGCCTTTCCTTTGTGTAATTTCCGATTTTGAACACCATTTCTCCGTTAGTTTGTAAACATTTAGTTTGTAATCAAATTCTGATTGTTTAACCCGACCGGAATCTATAACGGCAACCACATCGGGTATCGTTATAGAAGTTTCGGCAATATTTGTAGCAACCACAATCTTCCGAACTCCCAATGTACTCGGGCCGAAAACTTTCCGTTGTTCCGAAGATGGTAATGAAGAATGTAAAGGTAAACACAAACAATTTGGTACCACAGATTTAATTGCCGAAATAGTTCGGGAAATCTCGGGAGCTCCCGGTAAAAACACAAGAATGGATCCGGGATCTTCGGAACGAGTTAATTGATCGTTTACATATTGTACAACTTGAGCAACTTGTTGAGCATTAAAAGGATCAGGTTTGGAAATTCCGGAAACTTTAGCGGAACGTTCCGGCATCTTCTCCGCAATTGTCCCAACATTTTTATCACCACAAATTTCATCCCAATAAATTTCCTCAACAGGAAATGTCCGACCAGGAACGTTAACATGCGCCACAGAATACCCAAATTCGGCAAAATACTGTAAAAACTTTTGCCGAGCCACAGTTGCCGTCATTAACACAATCTTCAATCTCGGTACTTCGGAAAGCAAATCCCGAAGTAAAATCAACAAAAAATCTCCGTCCAGGGATCTTTCATGTACTTCATCTAAGAAAATATGAGTTATTGTGTTTAAAAATGATTTATCGGCTTGTAATTTCCTTAATAGGATACCAGTAGTTACAAATAAAATTTTTGTGGATTTATTATATTTGTGTTCACCACGAATTGAATATCCGATTTCTGATCCACAAATAACTCCCCTTTCCGATGCAACTCTTTCCGCTAATCCGATTGCCGAGATTCTTCGTGGTTGGGCACAAATAATGTTGGGAATTTCCTCATTTTGTGTTTGTAAAGCTGAATCAAGTACAAATTGAACTGCTTGTGTTGATTTACCCGATCCGGTTTCACCGGTAAGAAGAATTATTTGTGCTGATTTAATTGCCGAGATTATTTCCGATTGTTTTTCCCAAGCCGGAAGCCGAGTTCGGGATTGATAAATTGGTGTTTTGGAAAGTTGAGAAATTCGGGTTTTAAATTCCGAAATTTGTTTAAAATTTCTGGGGGTTAAGTTAAGGTTTTGTGGTTGATGCCGATTTTGTTGGTGGCCGCTCATTAAAGTTCCGCTATCTTTTCCGGAATTTCGGATCCGCGTTCCGGCATCTTTTCCGCTTTCGTTTTTGTAATTTAAAATATCCGTTAATAACCCGGGATTCTCAATAACTGAACACAAATTCTCTTCAACCCATTCTAATGCCACATGCAACGTACAACCGCCTAAATACCCTTCGGAACGGAGGAAATAATGTAAGCGCCGAGCGGCTTCTAATTTTATGTATTGTGGTAGTTTTGCGCCCGAAGTGGGACAAACGCGGATGCCGAAAGCGGCAGGAGAAGCGGGGTAATTTGAGGAGGGGTAAGCCACAAGTTGAAGAGTTTGTGGAGTAATTTTTTGTGGTTTTAAATCAATTACAATTCCGTTATTGTGATTTAATAATGATACAAAAGCGGGAGTATCGGAAGAATCGGAATTAACTGAATGGATTCTATCTTCTCCGATAATTGATGCTAATGATAAGATCTCCGAAATCCACAAAGATTGTTCCGATTCATCTGAATTTGTGGATTCCGATGATTTCATTATTTTCTCCGTTTTTATCGAAATCTCCGATTTCTCCGAATTATCCACAAATTCGGATAAAACCCAACCGGAATTCTCAGTTTCCGATTGAGAATCGGCAATGGAATTACCGAATTCATCAAAATCCCACAAAGATTCTTCCGAATCGGAAGAAATATCGGAAGAGATATCGGAAATATCGGAAATCTTAGCGGCAACTTCGGAATTCTTTGAATTTGTGGTTATTTCATAATTTTCTCCAACTAATTTATAAAATAACCACAAAATTGCTTCATTCTCACCCATTTCAGCCACAATCTTCCGACTTTCAGCCACAGAATACCCCAATTCGGCAATCCGCCGTGCCGCATATTCCAACCGCAAATCCGTCCCAGCGGCTTTTATATTTTGTGGCGGTTTTTCTTCCCGAAACGGTTCAGGCAAATCGTCTTCCGGCACGTGAATGAGCAGCCACTCTAAAGCGGAAGAAATAGAGAAAGTGTGGCGCAGCGCTTCCCTAATATGGCATTCTCGGAACCCTGTTGGTAGTAACTGCGCCACAAATGTTTCCGTTTCTGTTTCTGTTGCCGTTTCTGTTGCCGAATCGGGGAAAAGTTCCGCTCCATGTGGTTTTAAAAAAGTTTCAACGGCTTCTCGGGTTTCAATTGGTAGTGCAAAAACGGCTGCTCGGTCCCAAACTTTGCGGGGGAATCTATAAACGGAAGGTGGGGGCGGGGTAAAAGTTTTTGTGTCAAATGCAGTGGCAGATGCAGTGGCAGTCGTGTCAGTCGTGTCAGTCGTGTCACTGCCTAATTTACCGCCCATTTTCCCACTTATTTTACTGCCTACTTTAATTATAATCGGAACTTCCTTCTCTGCCTGCCGCTTCTCCTGTAATTTCTTCCGAGCTTCCCGAGCTGCCTGCCGATCCCGTGCCGCTTTAAACGGGTCATTTGTGTAATCTTCGGCAGCTTTTGCCGCGTTTGTAACCATTAATTCCGATTTATACTTATTTAATGACAACCACAAAGATTTATGCCGCGGCGGTAACATCATTTGCATATTTTTATCGGATGCAAGGCGATGCAAGGCATATGTAGCGGCAAAATGCCTTGCCTCAATGGCAGTCGGCTGCGGTGGCACTAAATTCTCTTCCGGTCTTAATTTAACAGTTTCTGTGTCACCTGAACGCGGATTTCGGCATCGGATAACTGCACAAGCCGCAAAACCTCTTGCCGAATTACCCCACATATCATACTCTACACGTTCCCATTTGTGTTTCTGACAAAACTCATGCAGCAACTGACATGGCAGTTTGCCTGTCCAACTTGCCGAAGATGCCACAAGCGTTCGGGCCGAAGGTTTCACTTGTAAAGGCAGTTCCGAGCCGATTTCCGAGGTTTTCTTGCCTTTTCCGGGTTTTCCCGGTTTCCCCGGTTTTTCCGAGTTCGCAGGTTTGGCAGCGGAAGCTGCCGGCTTGGATTTACCCTTTTTGGCCATTGTGGATTGCAAAATTCGGTTAAAATGCCTGGGTTTTGTGGTCATCGGAAGAGCCGAAGTGAAGAAGAAAATGAATATTTCACAAATAAATATTAGAAGGTGATGTAGGAGTATGCAGAGTGTGCAGGAAGGTGCAGGAGGGTGCATAAGGATGCATGCATATACATGCAGCTTGCATTTCCAACCCTAACCCAATTTCCGATTACGTCATCACTAATACGCCACAAAAATCACCAATTAAACTACTCCGTTACCGGCTGCAATACCCACCCAATCAGGTAACCGGAGAAACTCAATGTCCAAAAAAGAGTCACCCTGAAAACCACGCATCAACGCATCCACGCACTCCACGCAATTCTCCACTCTAAAGTGAAAAAAAATGCCGAAAAAGAAAAACTTTGCCGTCCCCGGCGTAGAGTTCTCACTCACAAGGTTACTCATTCCTTTCTTCCTACCGTATAATAAATACTCGTCTTACTACTATATCGTTGCTTATTTCACTCTATCTTTCCTACTTTTTCTTCCTACTTTCTCTTCATAGTCTGTAAAGAGTATTCACTGTATCCAACAATGTCCTTCAGAGCTGCTGCCCAAATCGCCCGAAATGCCGGCGCAAAAGCCGTCCGCGGTGCCGCTTCCCGCGCCCCAATTATGGCCCGCACTGCAGTCCGACCGACGCTGAAATCCACGCAATTCTCTGGCGTCCGTGGCATGAAAACTATCAACTTTGCCGGTACCGAAGAAGTTGTCTACGAAAGAGCTGACTGGCCCAAGGAGAAACTCCTGGAATACTTCAAAAACGACACCCTCGCCCTCATTGGCTACGGGTCCCAGGGTTACGGCCAGGGTCTGAATATGAGAGACAATGGCCTGAATGTCATTATCGGAGTTCGCAAGAACGGTGCATCCTGGAAAGCCGCTATTGAAGACGGATGGGTCCCTGGCGAAAATCTGTTTGAAGTGAACGAAGCAATCAACAAGGGTTCCATCATTATGAACCTGCTGTCTGACGCTGCTCAGTCTGAGACGTGGGACTCTATCAAGCCTCTGCTGACTAAGGAAAAGACTCTGTACTTTTCTCATGGATTTTCCCCCGTTTTCAAGGATCTGACGCATGTGGAACCTCCCAAGGACATTGACGTCATTCTGGTGGCACCCAAGGGATCTGGTAGAACTGTGAGATCTCTGTTTAAAGAAGGACGTGGGATCAATTCGTCTTTTGCCGTGTGGCAGGACGTTTCCGGCAAAGCTGAAGAGAAAGCCGTGGCTCTGGCCGTTGCCGTAGGCTCTGGATACGTTTACCAGACTACATTTGAGAAGGAAGTGTACTCTGATTTGTATGGTGAGAGAGGATGCCTGATGGGAGGTATCCATGGTATGTTTTTGGCTCAGTACGATGTGCTGAGAGCCAATGGCCACTCTCCTTCTGAGGCATTCAATGAGACGGTTGAAGAGGCTACTCAGTCTTTGTATCCTCTTATTGGTAAGTACGGTATGGACTATATGTACGATGCCTGCTCTACTACTGCTAGAAGAGGAGCTTTGGACTGGTACCCAGTTTTCCAGAAGGCTTTGAAGCCAGTTTTCGAGGATCTGTATGCTTCCGTTAAGAATGGATCTGAGACCAAGCGATCTCTGGAGTTCAACAGTGCTCCTGATTACCGTGAGAAGCTGGAATCTGAGCTTGAGACTATCAGAAACATGGAGATCTGGAGAGTTGGAAAGGAGGTGAGAAAGCTGAGACCTGAGAACAACTAAGTAGCGTGTGTAGCTTGGTATGACTGATTTCTGTACTGCGGGCATTAATGTTTATCGAATAAACGGTGCCGCAGTGTTATGTATTAAACAAACTGCAATTTATTTACTGCTGTAGGATGGTAATAACGTATATAATACAAGAGGGATAGAGAAGGACAGAGAGAGAGAGAGAACTGGTGAATTTCGGACTGGATCTCCTGCTCTGGACCCTCTGAGATGCTGTGAGGGCGCTGGAAGTTGGTGCTACATTCTACTAGTCAATGGCCATCAATTACAATCGTTTATTCCTCCAATATACTTCTCTTTACCTCATTATTCTCCATTTCTCATCGCTATCTTCATCTTCAAGCTGAATCGTTCCTCGGACCTTCCTAATTGAGCGAAATTTCATTGCACCAGAAACCCTAGCACTTTACACGTGATACCACCCACATCTCCAACTAGGGCTATAAATTTTACAGTCCCGTTCCCAAATAGGCAATTCACATCCCACCCTCCTTTTTTTCACACTTGCAACTCACACTTGCAACTTTTCCACTCACTCAGGGTGACGCAACTTGCGACTCAACGTGGAACAGGAGAGCGAGTTATAGTTACTTCCTTTTGATAGCAGCTCTTCACCTCGAATACTGCAAAACTGACAGCAAAAGTACTTGCAAGATCATCTCTGGTGTTTAGGATTCCATCAATAAACAACAGAAGTCCCAGTATCAAACATGGCTGTCGGCAAGAATAAGAGACTTTCCAAGGGAAAGAAGGGATTGAAGAAGAAGGTTGTTGATCCTTTCACCAAGAAGGAATGGTACGATATCAAGGCTCCTTCCACTTTTGAGAACAGAAACGTCGGCAAGACTTTAGTCAACAAGTCTTCTGGTCTCAAGAACGCCAACGACGCCTTGAAGGGACGTATTGTCGAAGTCTGCCTCGCTGATTTGCAGGGACAGGAAGATCACTCTTTCAGAAAGGTCAAACTCCGTGTCGATGAAGTTCAGGGAAAGAACTTGCTGACTAACTTCCACGGTTTGGACTTCACTTCCGACAAGCTGAGATCTCTGGTCAGAAAATGGCAAACTCTGATTGAAGCTAACGTTACCGTTAAGACTGCTGATGACTACTACATTAGAGTCTTTGCTATTGGCTTCACTAAGAGAATGCCTAACCAAATCAAGAAGACCACTTATGCTCAGAGTTCACAGATCAGAGCTATCAGAAAGAAGATGTCTGAGATCATTGTCAGAGAAGTTTCCACTGTTACTCTGGCTCAGCTCACTTCTAAGCTGATTCCTGAAGTTATTGGACGTGAAATTGAGAAAGTTTCCAAGAGAATCTATCCTTTACAGAATGTTCATATCAGAAAGGTCAAGCTGTTGAAGCAGCCTAAATTTGATCTTGGTGCTTTGCTCTCTTTGCACGGTGAGGGCAATGCTACTGATGAGACTGGTAAGAAGGTGAACAGAGAATTCAAGGATGTTGTTCTTGAGTCTGTCTAAGCGTCATAATATGTTACTGAGAATCATATAGTAAGTCTCTTAGATGAATAATTGAAGTATTTAATGATGTAGAGTGATAGGCGACTGATGTGGTGTGTCTCGGGTTGAATTGCTTTAAATACCAAACAACTTTCCACCTTGACGAGGAGTTCTTATTTTCTCATAAAAGTAAATGAAGTAAATGGGCTCTCAGGGTTATCTGTGAATCTTTTTCCGTAAATCTACAGTGAATTGTTTTGCTTAGTATATATTGAATGCTGATTACTAGTTTTCTACGTCCTTTCCAAGGCATACCAGGAAGTTTTTAGTCGCTTCCTGGACGTCCTGTGTATGAATTTCCACTCCATGGGTTGACTATTGTGTTCTCCAGTTGAGAATTGTGAGATTGGCAGCTGATTTGTAGTAGATTATCAGTTCATAAAGCATTTTCCGTCAAGTTTCGGCTCATAGAGTATTTTTCATCAAATTTCTCTCTCTAGGGATTTCCAGTCTCTGAATGTCACACGACTTGTCCAGCTTTTGCATTTATGTCACACCAGTTTGTCCTGCCTCGTTCTCTGGTATTATTGGGTAATCTCTGTTTCTATGTACAACCCCAACCCTCACCTTACAACCGTTCCACAGTATTATAGACCATATAAAAGTTGCTGAGAACGAGAAAAATATTCTAAAATCAACGCTTAAAGGCTGATCATCGCGCACTGAAGGCATTGTATGTCTGGTAAGCAGTCCGTTCCATTGTCATACTATACCACATGTCATATGTCGCACGGTGGGCTGTCTCGTCTATGTCACAGACAGACATTTCCATGTCATATTCTCCGTATGACATTTTCACCTACTATCGGGCCTTCCGTGAAATGGCTTTACTATGGAGATCACAACCTTTCGTTCCTTTTCAATGGCTACCGAGACGAATATCTCTCTAGAAGCTAAAGTGACCGAGGAACATCTCTGGAATGTAGCAAAGATTCCGCGTGTCAGGCTCAGCCGGAAGCTGGGGATGCTCGTGTTGCTATACAGTGGCATTTGTCTTTCCTCTGTCATTTTTCACTCTTCCCTTAGTCTGAGTTATTTGTTCTGAATTCCAATGATTCGGGTCTCAAATTCAAGTGAAGATGACTGATTTGTTATCCTTGGGATTCCATTTCCCTTATTTCACTTTGAATTGGTCTCTTAGCTGGCTGGATAGTAATAAGAAATTGCTTAAGCCCATATTTGCATACTTCTTCCCTAATTCTTTTTCTCCTTCCCATGTTCAACCCATATTTCCTCCCGTTTTGTAGCCAACATACCCTATTTCATAAACCAACTCGCAGCCATTCTATTCACCTCTCCAGCCATACCTTTCCCCATCCACTCTTCCTACAACCCTTATCTACAATCGTCAATATTATTTCCTATACTCAGCTACAATTCTGCTGCCTAATTATGTAATCTCTTCTCGTAGGAATACAAAGAATGAACTCCTCCTTCCATCTGAGCAGAAGCAGTACGGAATTCAAACCGTACACTGCCATTATCCACCTTCTCTCTCAATTCTGCAATGCTCTGAACTCCAATATCCTGGAATCCATGCTGCAAACCAGAGTACAAGTACGGAATAAACTTCGTGATCGTTCCCTTGTCAATAACTGACCCAGAAACTCCCTGAGCAACCAGCACAGCTTCTCCTTCAGAGAAATACCGGCTAGTAGCCGCATTATCACTGGAATCCTGCTTCTCCATAGCCTCAATAGACCCCATACCACGGTATGTCTTCAATCTCTTACCGTCACGGTAGAAATACTGTCCAGGAGACTCTGTAGTACCTGCCAGCAGTCCTCCCATCATTACACACGACGCTCCCAAAGCCAGAGCCTTAGTAATGTGCCCAATATTCTGAATCCCGCCGTCTGCAATGCACGGAACTCCAAACCGCTTAGCAAACGCACACACATTATACACCGCTGTCCCCTGAGGCCTGCCAACTGCCATAACCTCCTGGGTAATACAAATAGACCCAGAACCCATCCCAATTCTCAGTGCGTCCGCTCCTGCAGCAATCAGACTCGCTGCCTGCTCCCGGACAACCACATTACCCGCAATCACCTGTAAATCAGGGAACGTCTGCTTGATCCACTTGATCATCTCCACCTGGAAGATAGAGTCTCCCTGCGACGAGTCCAGCACTACAACGTCCAGCCCGGCAGCCACCAGCTTGGCCAAACGGTCCCTGTCGTCGGGCCGAGTGCCAATGGCGGCACCACAAAGCAGCTGTTTGGAATCAGACGATTTCGACGCGTTGGGCCATGTCAGATTCTTCTTGAGATCTGTATGGGACAGCAGAGACACAATATTGCCCTGTTCGTCGACAATCGGCAGTTTACCCTTCTTGGAGCTGCGCAGCACGTCGTTGGCCGTTGCCAGATCGATGGATTTCGGCGCAGTCACGAGATCCCGCGTCATAACCTCGGAAACAGGCGTGGAATCGTCGTCGTGGAACTGCACGTCTCGGGACGTGATAATCCCGACAAGTTTGCCTGGAACAGTGCCAGTTTCTAGTGTTTCCGCGTTAGTAACAGGTGATATATATGGAATACAAGGCTCACAGCTATCAGAAATAAACAGTTTCCTCTCGGTCGTTTGACCAATGCGGTAGAACGAAAGTTATAATTGAAATTTGACATCATTTAGCTGGGAAGAATAGGGAAAGGAAAAGCAAAAGCAAAAGCAAACTACGCAAACTACGCAAACAAAGCAAACTTACCAGTGACAGGGAAACCAGAAAATCCAAGCCTCTCCCTCATCTTCTTCACTTCCCCCACAGTACAGGTCGGCTTGATCACTACAGGGTCAGAAATAAACCCATTCTCAAACTTCTTCACTCTGCGAACCATCTCGGCCTGCTCGTCCGGAGAACAGTTGTGGTGGATAATGCCGATACCCCCGAGAAGAGCCATGTGAATGGCCATCTCAGACTCAGTCACGGTATCCATAGGAGAAGATACGAATGGAGTCTTGAGAGTGATCTTCTTAGTAAGCTTAGTCTCGAGAGAAATACCAGCTGAGCCGAAGGTGATACGTCCTGGGAGCATGAGAAAGTCATTGTACGTCAACCCGCCACGGACTTTGGAGTCCATGAGAGTGTGGACGTCCAGGCCGTCCTTCTCTGGGTAGTTTTTAACGATTTCTAAAGCTTTAGAGCAATCTTCAACCATTTTGGAAATGTCTACAGTAATAGTAATACAAGTACAGGTGGGATATGTAATAAGGGTAGGGTGGGGTTAGCCTGTGCTGTACCACCAACCGAACCAAAGGGGGAGTGGAATAGGCGATTCCGCGGGCCGAGAAGGTAGGAAGATGGGTTGTAAGAAGGTGGGTAACCACTTTATATATGCTTTCCATACATTTCATTTTTTTTTCCATAGTGAAGAAAAATTTTTCTAAATGGTTTATGGATTACGTAAGCAAGGAGTGGTGAGGGGAGATGCGAGGGTGGGTGTGGGGAAGAGAGGAGAGGAGAGGAAAGAGGAGAAAATGGGGAGAAAATAAGGTGGGAATGGGGAGGAAATACAGCTGAAATGTGGTAGAAGTTTGGAGAAGAGGAGTCGATGTGGATTTGGAGCTTTTCGGAGTGTTTCAGTGGAGTCGACGGATGAGAGATGCAGAGAAAGGAACTGTTGACTGCTATTGGATTCTTTGCCTTAACCTGGGACTATAAATGTATGTGAGAGTCATAGGAGTAAAGAAATGGTTATAAATATGTATATTGACGGCTTTATTATTGAAGAGAGCCGGATATTCCGTTCATTCGTAGTCGTGGAAAGTTCAAGCTCTCTATCACTGCACTATCATGCAAGAATCATGCAGACTGAAAGACTTATCACATGTACAAACTTAAGGAGAAAATCGTTTCTCCCAGCAGTATCAATTGCTTCATTATCTGCATTATTCTATCACCCAATTACTACACCCAGACTATCTATCATATATATATACTCAAAACGCCTTTAATATCTAGCTTTCTCGAGGTACAATTGCTACTGAATCTTAGGCGACGCTCCACAACCTGAAAACCTATATCCCACTCCATTCTGGTCAATTTCCTCCGTATTTGCTCCAGCTATTCAAATCCAACCAAAATAACCAATTGAGAATCATTTACCCCTATTTATACCCCCATTTATACCACTAGATTAACCGCAATGTCCATTAAATCTCGTTAAATTCTCATATCAATCTCCCTGCAACCCCATGCACCCTCCTGCACCACCCGCATAAACCCGCATCCGACAATTTCTCGGGACGGAACCGGCTCGATCACTTTTCTCGGCATTTCCTTCCGTGTTTCGGCCAAATTTCCCACCCAGCGGATAAACCGACGGAACAGCTCGGAAACACAAACACCATTTATTATCCACAGAACCCTCAAACCCCCAGATTCCCTCTTAAAGCTCTCCAAAATCACTTCTAACTCTGTTCCTCCTCGGATCTCCCACGCGTCTCAATTAATCCCAGCCCCAGCTCCACTTTTACCCCCCCACCGGGCACCCAGCATGCCTTGAAACTGCCCCGCCCCGCCCCGCTTCTACCCCGCTTCTGCCCCGCTTTTTCCCCGCCCCCGCAATGCCTCTCAACGCCATCTGGCCCGCAATTCGGGCCAACTTCGGCTATTTCATCATCGCCAAATACCTATCGCTCCTCCTCACAGTAATATTCCTCATTATCGTCCTAGGAGCCCAGCGGATGTACATAATACGCGTCGAATTCCCCCCGCAACGCCTGGCACCGGGGATCATCACGGCTATTAAAATAATGCAAATGCAGGACAACGAAGACTTCTATTCTTACAGTTTCGGCTTTACTACTTCTCAGGTCAATCTTCTCACTATCTACGCCGACCAGCAGCTCGTTGCTGCTCCGGAATTCATCACCAGCGGCACCTGGAGTTACTGCTATGGGGACTCGACGTCCAATTCCTCTTCTGAGACTTCTCAGGCTTATAATGGGACCTCAGTGCTTAAGGCTGCGTATTCTTTGAACATGACAGGGCTGCAGCAGCGATCGCAGGACTCTTCGGTGTGTACTGCGCCTTCTGCGCGGTATATGTTTGATTTGAATGAGATTCTCAAGTCTATGAATCTCCAGGTTGTGGCATTTTTCACTGAAGACCAGGATTTACCTTCTAAAAACCTGTTTTGGTGCCTTTTCTACCGGGCCTGTCTTATAACAGCTCTGTGTGTTTCGGGAATGCTGCTGCTGGCTTCCCCGTTGGAATATCTATACGATTGGTATGGTGTGGTTGCAGCTGTGCTTACCGTTGCTAGTTTTTTGTTAATACTTATGGGGGCGACATGCCTTACAAGGATATTTATAACTACACGTAGTCTGATAAATGATAACTATAAGATGTTTGGGATCACAGCGCATTTGGGCACGGCGTTTTTAGTATTGCTCTGGTTTAGTTTTATAGCTTCCTTCTTTACTATGGCGCTGTGGGCTGGTCCTATAGCTTTTAAAGCTCCTGAAGGTGATTTCTACGATTCAGACTACTCTTCTGAGTCTGAGAAGGAAGACCGGGAAGGCAGTGAAGAGGAAGAGTGTGTAGTAGATAGAAATGAAGCTCTCAGCTTTGCTGGTAGCGAAATTCCGGACTGGCGGCCTCCAAAGGGGCAGAATCGGCAATCCGGTATTAGTTTATACCGGGAGGAGACGCCTCGGCGTTGGACGACGTCTGGGGCGGATTTTGACGATGGGGATCATTCTTTCAGCTCTATAGACTTGACGGATAATGCGTTGGAGTATACTGGAGGGAGTTTGCAGAGTATGTCTTCGAGCAGGCCTATTTTGGGTGAAGATAGTAAGTGAGGAGTTATAGAGGAGTGTAGATGAGTATAAATGAACCAAATCTGAGGCAGAATCCACAGCTGAGCCACAGCCGAGGCACGATCTACCTTTCAACCACACTCTGATCCTTTTTGAAAGAAGAAAGCTGAAAATAACTCTTAATAATTTCAGAGTTCAGCACAGTTTTGGAGACGTTAAAGACTACAGTTTTGACTATATGGAAAGTGGAAACCTACAGGTTGAAAGCTTTCTTATTATACATCGTATAGATTGTGTACTTCTTATACATTTTATACTCTTTATAGATCTTGGTATAATCTATAGATTTTGGTATACTATATAGATCTTAGTATATTCTTTATAGATCTTAGCAAATTCTTTATAGATCATCATATACTCTTTATAGATCTTAGTATCTACCTTATAGATCTTAGCATACTCTTTATAGACATTCATATACTCGTTATAGAGCTTCATCTTCTCCTTCTTATAAAATAGACCCTTTTCTTAGGATTTCCTCCCTCCTTTCTTTCTTTCTTTCTTTCTTTCTTTCTTTCTTTCTTTCTTTCTTTCTTTCTTTCCTTCTTTCCTTCTTTCTTTCCTTCTTTCTTTCTTTCTTTCTTTCTTTCTTTCTTTCCTTCTTTCTTTCCTTCCTTACCCATTTCTAACCCGCCATAAACTGCCTTGCCCAGAATACTCGAATATCCATTCTATTAACCCAAAAACATCCAATTCCTCCTAAACCCCGCTTACTTCTCCTCTTTCCTCATCCTCCCTACCATTAAAATCTTCCCCAAACCAGCAAAATATCACTAATTTACATCTTCTCCAGTCATACTATTTACATATTTCCTGCTCCTTTCCGTACTTTCTGTTCCCTCCTTTAAACAGATTCTATAGTAAATCAAACAGTGGAAAGTGGAAATAGAAAGCATATCTTGGATACCCCGTGATCTGAAAGCCCAAAAACCTATTAAATCCATTCAATATCATTCATTTTATCCTAAAAATACATCCATTATCCATATAAACCACCAAATACACTGGAAACCTATCATAAACTAATCTACAACTTCTCCCTTCCAAGCTTGACGCGTTTCTCCACCCCTAAGGCTGAAAGGAAGCAACTTCAATGACCCCCACGGGTCCCAGGACTCCCACAGGCTTCTCAGCCTTCCATTTCAGCATCTTTATACCGGCTGTCGACCTGCCTTTGTATAATATTATACACTGAAGCCCTGAACAGAGTATAAACGGTAGCCATTTTAGTTTCCAGGTTGCGGAACGTCTCCAGGAGTGCCGGCGTGGGTACTGCGTTTGTTTCCTCGATGTACGCTGAAAGCTGAAGATGTTGTTAGCAATTTATAGTGCTATAATAGTAATTTTTCACTTGATTTCTACGAGAGAATAGAGAGAATTGATAGAATATAGAGAATATAGAGAGTATTACACACTATGAGGCCATATGGCCCAAATTTAAGACAAATTCCACATATTCCAACTAAAAAACACGTATAAAAGTACTCACTTTCTGTAAATTTCTTGCCAAACGCTGATATTCGCTTAAAAGTTCGATTTCCAGTGGACTCAGTTGACCTGATTTAAGGCTGTAGTCAACAGACAGAGCATTGACGTCCATTGTGCGGGGTAAGCGGTAGTCAGAGGGTCTTTAGAAGCAGCATAGGAGACTTAGAATAGTCCGAGGGCTTGGAAAGTATTCAAAAGGGCATGAACAGGTATGAAAATATGTGAAAAACGCGTAATTTATTAATTTTTCATTACTATGAAAAGGCCTGTAAATTTCGCGTTTTTCTAATCCCTTTTCGCGATTACATAATCTAAAATGCGGAATACGCGGAGACGTCAAATACAAATACGATTACGTTATCGACAATTCATTATCACTGATTATCGCCGATTTTCACCGATCTTCACCGATTTTCACTGTATAAATCAATTTAAATCCACCCAAAAAGTAGAAAATAACTATATAAAACATCCTAACAGTTTCACAAAACTTCTTACAAAACTCCAGCCCCTCATTGAACTTCCCCACCTCTCTATTTAGGCGTTCGTTCTGGATCAGGCTGTGAAGGACCAGAAGGTCCAGGCCCTGTAGCTTCCTTTTTATAGGAATTTTTCTTCTTAGTATCAGCTAATTCATCTACTCTTTTCAGCGAATCAGCCCTGCGTAGTCCAGGGTCCCCAGGTTCCCCAGATTTACCAGATTTACTAGACTTTGCCGTAGTTGAAGCAGCAGAAGAAGAAGAAGTCTTTTGCTTCTCCAAATTAACCGTAGAAGAAGTCTTTTGCTTCTCTAAATTAGCTGAACTCTTTAAAGAGCTCTCATCGCCTTTCTCTGTAGATTTACTGCTTTTCCTACCACTATTCCCATTTCCAGTAGCAGTTTGCGCTGATTCTTCCAACTTTCCTGACGTTTCTTGATCAACCATCGCCTTGAATTGCTCATAAATCTTCTGAGCCTGCGGAGGAGCTTTCAAAATCAATTTATCAGTCTTTTCAAATAGTTTTTCCACTAATGACTGTAAACTCGGGGAATAAAACAACCGCATCCTATAGAAAAGAGCAAACAACACCAGCACATACCCGGAAAGTCCCTGGAAAGTGACTGTTTTATAAATCAGCCTGAGAAACAGTAGGAAATCAAATCCTGCTGCTAACTCAATCAAGCGAATATCGTGGCTGAGAATCTCCTGCGCCACACCATGAAACGGAGACCTTTCCTTCTCTTTAGTAGAGACAATATAGTTAGCTACTTGCAGTACAGAGTATACAGTAAATGGGGCTATTTTAAGTACGAGTTCTTCACTGATAAGCCATATTAAAGCTAATAGAAAGAATCGGAACGATTCGCTGGCCAGCAGAACAGTGAAAGGCGGGATCACAGGCTTTGTGCCAGGTTTCCCGCCAAATTGGTTATACACAGAGAGTCCAAATACCGAGACTGCCGCAATACAGCAAGAACGGTACAATAAAGAGTCGGCTAAGTTTCTGCTGCGCCACATTAGCTTCCGAGATCCGCTGTATACGACGTATACGACGCCTACAATAGCAAGAAACACGTGGCAGGCCAGCCAGACGCGTTTCATGCTGTTTCCCTTTGGCTGTTTCTTGACTTTCCGTCTTTTACGCGTTTTCTTCGGCTCGGAGGAACTGTCTGAAGACTGAGGAGGCTTAGCCGGGGGCTGAGGAGGCTCAGAAGACTTAGCCGGAACCGGAGGTGGCTTAGCAGCGATCTGAGAAGGCTTAGGCGGGAGTTCTGGTGGCGCAGCAGCGGAAACTCCATTTCCCGCTTTTTTAACTTCTTTACCAGAAATTTCAACAGGAACTACCACGTTCTCTTCTGTTTGCGCAATCTTCTGGAGCTTCTGCACCGCTTCCGACGCGTCCCCATTGAGCTTTATCGGCTCACTCAACAGCGGAGTCTTTTCAGTAGTCGATTCAGCCATTTTCCGCCGAGTAAAACTGGGAATCTCGTAATTATCTCCAAATAGGAACCTTTCTTAGAGCAAATACCACTTTTATACCAGAGAAAAGCTGCTTCCCGCTAAGTATCCAAGCACTGAATGACAGTAAACAATTCTCCGTTGAATAGAGCTTCGGAAATTTGTCTTAGAGGTACCGAAAAGGCCGTTTCCCGTTATACAATTGAGAAAGGAATGAACAATGCTATGACATCCTTCCGTTACCTTGATAATCAGTGTAGAGTTGCTTAGTTTAGAGGTCATGCAAGAATATGCACTGTGCGGGTTACATGTACGTAGTTAACGAATAAGTTGCGTCGAAGAAAGTGGCTTAATTGGGTAAAGAAGGAATGATGCAATGCATGAAAGAAGTGCAGGAAAGTGCAGAGAAGGTGCCGAAAATGTGGATCGCGGATTACGTCATACAATATTTAGGACCATGCATGTGTATGCAGAAAGTGCAGGCATTCGCAGGCATTTGCAGGAAGTGAGAGTGAAAAATTCGAGACCTCGGAAGTATAAATATTTTCACTCTTCTTTCTTCCGCCATTGCGATGTTTCCTCGGGGGAAAAACGGGTATTACTGTGAAATGGACGATTTATCAGTATAAAACCGACGTTCCTCAAGCCATAAGCTTATTTTTACCTTTGCTATTGAGGTGAAAAAGCGGAAGGTATGTTGTTTCTCAGCCAAAGTGAAGTGAAAGTGAAGCTGTTGCCGATTCGATTATGATGATTGCATACCTAAATTTGAATATAGGAAGTGCCGTATGACTCTTTTGCTTATATATTATAACAAGAGCGTGATCAGGAACAGGTTCTGTATCTGAGAAATTGAAATGGCAGCAGCTGGAGTTGTGGATGTTGAGTTTTAGCGAGATTTCTAACCGTTTATCAGGTATTCGGAACTGTAGAGGTGATAAATGATGAATTGAGAATGTATGAGGTTTCTTGATGTTGTAAGGTGGTTTATTTGGTGTCTGATAGGTTTTTATAGTATGTAGGAGTTCTGTGGAATTGCCGAGTAGTTGGTTTCCAAGAAAAAGTTTATAGCATAGTGTGTGATATATAGGAGTTTCTACTGTATAGGATGAACGAATATGATGGTATTCCACTTTTTGCAAGCTATGGGATTTGTAGATATAATTATACTATACTGCTATACTGCTATACTGCTATACTGCTATACTGCTATACTACTATACTACTATACTACTATACTACTATACTGCTATACTGCTATACTACTATAGTACTATACTGCTATACTGTTATTCTACTATTCTACTATTCTACTATTCTACTATTCTACTATTCTACTATTCTACTATTCTACTATTCTACTATTCTACTATTCTACTATTCTACTATTCTACTATTCTACTATTCTCATCCCCGAGTGTTAATCTCCTTCTGCAGCCAATTCCTCTCTTTCCTCCTGCAACCCAAATTCCATGGAAATACCCCTCTGATTATAACGGAATATCCACCAAAACTTCACCAAATTCATTAACAACCTTCCCCCTTCTCGCAGTACTCCAATTCCCCCTCAAACTACCAGAACCCCACCTCCTCCGTAGCTACTGAGAATCTTCCATTTTATAATACTTTCCCTCTTCCTTCCTCTTACCGTTCTACAGTATTTCTCTCTTTCCTTTCCCCTTCTAGCCCAAATTATTCCCTCTTCCTTTCTCCTCCCTCCAATCTACAGTATTTCCTCCTCTCTCTCTTTCTCAACTATCGAAACAAACAATACCATTCAATAACTACAACTACTACAACTACTAAAACTCCCAACTCCTAAACTCCTTCTCAATCCTCTACACATTCAACTGAACCTGCTCCTTAGTAACAAGCTGCTGATACTTCTCCAAAGCTTTCCCCACTGTCACCTTCACAAACTTCTCAGTCTGCTGCGGCGCACGGCCTACAAAAGTAGAAGGATCCAGCAAAGAGTCCAAATCACCCCAAATAGGTGCAAAATACTCATCAGCTTTCACCCGCTCAATCAAATCGTTATCCCCTCCTTCCTCCTTCACAACTGCCGCAGCCTGATGCGACAATACTCGAATCTTCTCATGGCATTCCTGTCTGTCCCCGCCTTTCTCAACCATCGCCATAATAATATTCTCAGTAGCCATGAAGGGCAATTCAGCACGGATTCTCCGCTCAATCACTTTCGGGTAAACTACGAGCCCTGAAGTGATATTCAGCAGAGTGGTCAGTACAATATCAGCAGTCAGGAATGCTGATGGAAGGGAAACTCTTCTAATAGCCGAGTCGTCCAGCGTTCTTTCAAACCACTGCACAGAAGCTGTGGAAATAGCATCCTGGTGCAGCCCAGCCAAATGCCGAGCCAAAGAACACACTCTTTCAGACCTCATAGGATTTCTTTTATACGCCATAGCTGACGAACCAATCTGATTCTTTTCAAACGGTTCTTCCACCTCTTTCAAATTAGCCAGCAACCGGATATCCGTAGCAAATTTATGCGCAGAAGCTCCCAGAGATGCCAGAGGTGCCAGACAGTCTACGTCGATCTTTCTAGAGTAAGTCTGGCCTGTGCAAGGATAAGCATAGTCGAATCCCAGCAGTTCTACGACTCTTTCGTCCAGGGCTTCGACTTTCTCGTGGTCCCCATGGAACAGCGCCAGGAACGACGCCTGGGTGCCGGTGGTTCCTTTCACTCCGCGGAGTCCAATATCGTCTCGGGCTCTCTGTAAGTTTCTCAGATCCCATAAAAGCTCCTGGATCCATAGAGTAGCTCTTTTCCCGACAGTAGTCAGCTGAGCAGGCTGGAAATGCGTCCAGCCGAGCACTGGGGTGTCTTTATACTTCAGGGCAAACTCGCTGAGTCTGGAAATCACGTTGACAAGCTTTGGAATCAGAATGTCAAACGCGTCTCTCAGGAAAATGAGATCGGCATTGTCAGTGACAAAACAGGACGTGGCACCCAAATGGATAATCCCCGCGGCTGCCGGCGCAACCTGGCCGTAGACGTGCACGTGGGACATCACGTCGTGACGCACGATAGCTTCCTGTTTGGTTGCCGCGTCGATTTCTTCGTCGGTGATGTCGATATGGGCTTTCAACTGTTCAATTGCTTCATCAGTGATTGCTGAGATGCCCAGTTCTTTCTCAGCGACGGCCAGATTGTACCAGAGCTTCCTCCAGGTGGAGTAGCGGGTTTTCAGGGAGAAAAGCTTAGCCATTTCGTCGCTGGCGTACCGCGAGGAGAGCGGAGTCGCGTACTTATCGTAGGCAGACATAGTAAATGAGGTGGATATGAGACTTGGGGAAAACGGGTGAGAATTGCAGTATTCTGGCAGTTATACGCTACGCCCGCCGAGGAATCAGTTCTAGGAGATGTTTAAACCAGGAAACAGCAAGTTAGATGTCGAAAAACGGTTTCAATCTGGTTATAAAATGACCTTTTATCAGGTTAATGAACTCGAGGAACATCAAGTGATGTTCGCTCATTGTAGAAAAAATTTCATTGCTAGTGGAGAACGTGCAGAAAGCATGCATGAGAATGCATGAAGAATATATTAGTTTGTATGTAGTATAATGCAGGATAATGCACATTTCATGCGAGATTCCGACCATTCCCGATAATTTTCCTTACTCGAGAGGAGACGCAAAGTACCCCTTCGCGGTGCTGATATTTACTACACCCCTACAAACCCCGCGTATATCTCAGCACCCCTTCAAGAGGAGACCCAAAGTCCATTCCTCCCTCCCCCGAGGCGGAAACACGGAAGCATCGGAACGGCAATTCACTGCCACAGCAGCCGATAAGCCGAACTACTGCATCCCGAAGATCAATCAATCATCGCTTGTAACCCCAAACAACACAATTGAACCTACGAAAAACCCCAAACAGTAGAGTGGACTCCTGTTTGACTAGCCATTACACTGCTAAAACGTCTTAAAACCCCTTAAAACCCCTTATCACCTCTTTTTACCCCTCAAATCTCAATCCTACAGACCCCCCAACGCCCCAAAAAATGGCTGAAGCTCACCTTTTAGGCCACACACCCATCGCGTCCCACGCGTTTTCCCAGGACGCCGCCCACAGCCTCCTGGCCGTCGCCAGAGACACCAACGTCGACGTATTCCTCACTAAAAACACGTCCCGAGGTTTCGTTTTCACCCCCAGCGATACGCTTTCCGGACACGATAAAAAGGTTACTTCCGTTGATATCTCCGTAGAAGGGAAGATCGTCACGTGTGCCCAGGACCGCAATGCCCTCGTTTGGGATTTAGACGACTCTGGCAAGTGGAAACCCACGTTAGTTTTACTCCGGATCAACCGAGCCGCGACTTTCGTTCGTTGGTCCCCCGACGGACGCAAATTCGCCGTTGGCTCGGGCGCACGTGCCATTGCCGTGTGCTATTTCGAAGAAGAAAACGATTGGTGGGTGTCAAAGCACATAAAGAAGCCTATTAGGTCTACTATTACTACGGTTAAATGGCATCCCAACGGCGTACTCCTAGCCGGCGGATCAACCGACGGACACGCGCGGGTGTTTTCCGGATTTGTGAAAGGTGTGGACGAAAAACCGCCGGCTTCCGTTTGGGGCGAACGGCTGCCTTTCCAGACGCTTTGCGGTGATTATATTAACGATACTGGTGGGTGGGTGCATGACGTTGAGTTTTCTCCGTCTGGAGATCTGCTAGCGTTCACTTCGCACGATTCCAGCGTCACTGTTGTTTACCCGACGGGCGAAGGTCAGCCGCCGCGGGCTGTGGTGTCAGTTGCGACTTCGTTTCTGCCGTTTAGAACGTTGATATGGCAGGATGAGAAAACAGTAATAGCGGCAGGCCACGACTGTCATCCTGTAGTATTTCAGGGGGATGAAAACGGGTGGGAGTTTGCTAAGTCTATAGATGATCCTGAGAGTAAGAAGAAGAAGAGTGATGATTTTGTAGAGACTACAGCGTTGAATATGTTTAAGCAGATGGATTTGAAGGGTAATCAGAGTGACGGGACGGGTGCGTTCGGTGCTGTGCTGCCTACGATTCATCAGAATGCGATTAACGGGATTCGGCCGTTTGAATATTCTGCTTCTGGGGTCAGTAAGTTCTCTAGTTGTGGCGCTGATGGTCGTATTGTGATTTTCGATGTTTGAGCAGAAGGGGTGGATTGAATGTGTAGTTTTCACGTCGTTCTCGGCGTTTTGAGTAGAATTTTATTGCAGAATATGTTGAATTGAGTAGTTTATAAAAAGATTACGTAGATATTTGATTGAATATGGCTTGAAAAGTAGGATTTATTGCCATTATTCACTTATAATATCTCTCGTATAATAGTATAAATTTCGTCCCATTACAGGGGGTGTCATTTTATCCCGAGATTTTTCATTTTACGTCCTCGGAACTTTAATTTCTCAGCGTATTTGATAAGTGATAAATCGTTGTAGAGAAGAAAGGAGATAATTAGAGCGGAAAAGGAGTGAATTTACGGTGGATTTTAGCATTAAAACATACTAGTCTCTACGAAAATGAGTTTCGTTTCCTTACTACGAACTGCTGCGTTCCGTCAGCCCGTTTCCCGGGTCGGAGCTAGACTTTTAACTGTGCGTTACCAGTCAACGATCTACCAGGACTTGAAAAATCAGCTTAAAACCGATCTCAAGCAGGCTATGATTGCCAAGGATAGTGTGAAGTATGTGGGAGGTTGAGGATATACCGGGAATGGAGGCGGAAATGGGAAATATCTGGTGTAATGTTCGCTATTCTAACTATTGCATAGAAAAGATACAGTTAGAAGTTTAATGTCAGCTATCAAGAACAAGGAGATTGACTTGAAAGAAGGAACTCCTACTGATGAATTTCTTATGTACGAGATTCTATACGATATGGCAAACCAGCGGCTGGAATCTATTGAAATGTACGCCGGAAGACAGGATCTCATTGATAAAGAGAACAACGAGTTGAATATCATTCACGAGTACATTAAAAAGCTCCCTGTGGCCTCTCTAGAGGAAATTGATGAGAAACTACAAAAGATTATTGACGCCAAACGCGAGGAACTCGGCGATAAGCTGGAACCGAAGCATCTGTTCAAGACAATCAATTTCCGCAACGCGGTTCAGGAATTCAATACGTCTCCGGGCGTTCTGAAGGACAGAGTACTGAAACTGCTGAAGAAGAAATGATTATTCTCTTGGGGGAACATCTTGTAAATAGCTGAATACATCTGATACTATAACTATTGCAGATTTAAAGGCAGACGGAGGTTCGAAGAGCTCATAAGATAAGAAACGCGAAAATGAAATAATAAAATTAAAACACGAAACGTAAACGCGAGATATAATTTAATCGTGTCTGTGTTATCTCGGTATACGCGGTTACAGACACGAAACAAATATGTATACAAACACAAAATTATCCCGCTTTTCCCGCTTTTATCCCAATTTTACAGTAATCCAACCGTCGGAATGAAAGCCCAAACCACGGAATACTAACTTCTGATCGCACAATGGCCGGTATTTCAGGACTCCCGAGCGATATGACTCTAACCGCGACTGGATTCTACAGCGGATCAACAGTATACACCCCTATTACCCATACAAATGCCCTTCCTACTATCTCAACGCTTAGAATGCACTCCTCGGATACTACAATGGTCAAAGCAATTATCTCTACTGATACTGGAACATCTGGTGGCATGCTGGACACTCCTACTGCAACGGAAGTCCTCTACGACCCTACAGACCGTCATTTCTACCAGTACGGCCAACAGGAATCCGCCGGCGGACCTACTAAGCTATGGAATTTCACTCTGACGCAAATTGGGATACTCGTGGTTCTTGTGAGTACTCCAATTGTCATTTCACTGTCCTTTTGATGTTGGAATTCCTACTATCTACCATGGAATAACGACATGAATAACTATACTTCATAAAGCTTCAGTAAAACCTATGAAAACTATGGAAATTTGGTATCTACAAGCACTAACCAACACTCCCTATGAATGCACAGCAAACATATGGACTTTTATACTATTAAAATACGATGAAAACCAACTTATTGACACCAATTGTTGATGTATTTTGTTGGCTTTCCATCATTTTTATTGCTCATCGCTGCAATTGTCTTAAAAAGGAAGGTGTCCCAAGACAGGGGTACTCACCCCGCATCTGTCGTATTTTACTTGTACATTTATAAATGGTAGTAAAAAGTGAATTGAATGCTCAGAAAAACTATGAAGCCTGGAATGGAATGGAGGGAAATCATTGAGTATTCGTTGAAGGAGTGGTGAATTTATGTTGTATTGAATTCTACGTTTCCAGCGCGGTTAATTGTGTTGAATACGCGTTTCTGCAGGTCAATTTAGTATTGGATGATCAACTGAAAAGGATTATTTGATTGATTTTCTCATTGTATTATTGGAATAATCTACTACGCAGTTTTACAGTGATAAATTGTGCATTGTTCGCGTTATTCAACGAAAGGGGGTGAAATTGGGATATTTTATGGCGTAAATTAAGACCAAATAAGCGGATCTCCAACTGTTAATTCATAAAAATGTCGGAAGTATGTAAAGAAATCCATTGAAAACTGATAATTCTACGATATTACTACAATATTACTACGACATCACATCAATAATACTAACAACTACTACTCTACAGGTTCAAAGGAAAGTGAAAGTTACAACTATTCAAAAAATCAACAGCAGTAAACCACCTGCTGAGGGTAATCTACCATTCAGAGACTGGAAAATGTATATAACACTAGTCGGAGAAAATGGAGAAGAATTACCAGCAAAGATTTTTGATAGCGTTACCTATCAATTACATCCAACATTTGCAAATCACATTAGAACTTTGAAGAAACCACCATTTGAAATTAGTGAAACCGGTTGGGGAGAATTTGATATGCAAATCATACTTCATTTAGCTGAAAAAGGTGGAGATAGAAAAATTGCTCATGATTTAAATTTCGCTAAAGAAAAGTACGAAGTTATTCATACTATAAATGTACCAACAAATAAGCCAAATCTACTGAAATTACTAGCAGAATCCGGCCCAATTCCTGGCGCAGATGAATTAAAAAAGAAAAAACGCGATGAAAGTCCAGGAAATGATAAAAGGAAATACGATGATACTTCAAATAACGTTAAGAAAAGGTCAAAATCTTCTGGTAGCTCCATTAAAGGTTCAGTAGATTTAGAGAAACTCGCGGAAGGGTTAACTAAACTCCAGGAAGACGATCTCCTCGGCGTTGTACAGATGGTTACAGACAACAAAACGCCGGAAATGAATATAAAAAACGACGTTGAAGAAGGAGAATTTCATATGGATTTATTCACTTTGCCCGATGGACTTTTACGAAGTCTCTGGGATTATGTAAAGAAAAGAACTACCTGATAGATGTATTGTTAATATTTTTTTTACTGTTTTTCTACTGTTTTCTACTGATTTTACCTCCTATTTTACCTCCTAACTTTATGTCTTAGAAACTAATGATATCTGAGAATGACTATTGACAAATTCTGTAACAGGAAAGCTATTCTACTCTTATATTCTCACCCAACTGACCCAGCAGGTGCTGTGAATATCCTCAAATCCGTATCCCGATACGTGGAACTAACCGCTATACCATCAGGAGAACAGGAAACCACCCCACTGGCTTCCTGCGCATCTTTCAACCGGCCAGCAACCTCATTTTTCAACGTATCCCATACCAGCGTACCGATTTCTTTATAGTTAACAAACAACAGCCTCCCAGATTTAGAAAAACTCATTGAATTAACTGATGCGATATCGGAACTCAATAGTAACTGAGAAGACAGCGCAGAGTATGCCTGAGAAGGCGGACGGTCCACCGCCTTTTCACACAGCAAAGACGGTTCACTGCGGGCCAAAACTCCAGTAGGATTCAACCCAGTTGTAGGAGACATTGTAGACATTGTATAAGGAGGAATAGCTAGAGCGTCAGGCTTGCGTAGAGAAGCCGGCAGTTGATAATTTGCAATTTCACAGTCAGCGCGAAGATCAAACAACCTTACAGTGGAATTCTCACATCCAGCAGCCACTGCGTCTCCATTAGGGAAGAATTTAACCACATTTGGGTCCGTCCGAGGATCTTCCGCGTCCCCTGTAGCCTCGGGATCAGCCTGAAGAGCAAATTTATGCGTAGGACGACGAATCCGTACATCCCATACCCGAATATACCCATCGCAGCATCCAGTAGCGAAAATTGAGCCATCGGAAGCATTTCCAACCCCAGGTTTAACGTCCAAAGCCAAAACATCCCCTACATGCTCATTAAAACTAGCCACACTTCGGCTAGACCGCAAATCCCATAGCCGGCACGTCATATCCCCAGAAGCAGTAACCACATTATCATTGCCTAGAAACCGGCAAGCAGAAATATACAACCGACAACCCCGCAGTACAGCGCGCGGGGTACTGGCGGGGTCTTCGTAGTCAGCGTATCTTCCCTTACCCAAAGCATAGATTGTACATTGATTATCCAAACCTCCAACTGCTGCCAGCTCTTTAGAAGGGCTTAAATCAGCACAGAGACCCCAGGAAGAACTCATACGAATAGCATTCAGTTTCCAGCCTCTATGGGCATCCCAAAGAATAAGAAATCCGTCTTGAGCTGCTGTAAGGATATAATGAGAGTCTCTGCTCCAAATACTAGCGAATATTTTACCTGTATGACCTCTGAGATTGCTAACAGGGTTTAAAAGGAACTGCCGAGGCAGTGGGGCGATTCCTTTGGCAGTTTGAGGCAGCGTTTGGTCTTTACAGGAACGGGAAATCCGTTCTAATTGAGTGAGAAGTACCTGGTTTTCCTGCTGTAGTTGTTTGATTTGTTTCCGGGTGTCTGTGGATGCTGGGGTTTCCAGGGATCCGGTGAAGGTTTTAGAAGAGGGGTGTAGTTGGTTCATTGATAGGAGTGGAGAATAGGGAATGTAGAGAGTAGAAAGTAGGAAACGTAGGGAGAAATGAGGTGTAAAAGGGGGTTTTTGGGTTGGAATTTGAGAATTTGATGAGAAAATGGAGATGAAAGAGGTGAAAAGAGGAGTAAAAGTGATAAAATGAGTATTAGAAGTAGAAAAGAATAAATGAGATAAGAAAGGATGAGATGAGATGAGAATAAGAAGAAGATAGAAGATAGAAGATAGAAGATAGAAGATAGAAGATAGAAGATAGAAGATAGAAGATAGAAGATAGAAGATAGAAGATAGAAGATAGAAGATAGAAGATAGAAGATAGAAGATAGAAGATAGAAGATAGAAGAT